>PPHD01002961.1:0-33384 GCA_002909625.1 Bambusicola thoracicus
TACATTGCCAGTGCAAAGTAAATATTCATAGGGGTTTAGTTTTGTACTGATTTTAATCTGCCAAAGAAGCTATGAGAAAAATGCGGAGTGTTTTTTGGAGGCAGACTACCATTTGTACTAACTACCACAAACGCGTACTCCTTTACTTTCTGCCATGCTCCCAAGGTTCTGATTTCTCAAGTTTATCTTAATTAAATCAGGTATTAAGCCAAGCCCACTGGTTCCTTTGTTTCTGCTGGCGTGAAGTGATGAAAAACACAGCTCCAGCAATCAGACTGCAAGGTGCGGAGCAGTGGTGGATCCAATGGGATGGCAGCAGGGCATTGGCGCAGCCCAACCCTCCTTTCATGGCAGGAAGCTGAGCGCTGTTGAGGCAGCCGTGTTAGTGTTATGGCAAGAATCGCTGTGCCGTGACGTTTTAACGTACAGGTTTTAGAAAACCTTCCCCAAGCGTAGTTTCTGAAATAACATCTGGCTCTGTGTGCACTGCTCAGGGGTTACACAAACAAATGAGTGTTACACCACGGTGACCTTGGTAACATTTAGAAGAGGGAAACCCCATAAATAGCGCAAGGAAAACTTACTTGCAGTAACTCACCGAGCACATCAGTATAAAATTGTGTCATATTCGTTTGGTTGGCCCTCTGCACCTGAATCTGCCCACCGTGAATAACAAGGAAGGCAGTCCTGACCCAGCATATAGATTGATTGATTGGCGCTGGTTCAGCCTTTCCAGCACTGGAAACAGCATCCCTGTCCCTGGAATATCTTGTTGGGGTTCAGAGCGGTAGAAGTTGATTTTCAGTGTCAAGGAAGTTATGGCTTGCTGTATGAAACCAGAACAAAGCTATTTGGGCAAGTGTATTCAAGTGAGGAAAGCCTACAGTACATTGGTTTTGTTTGTTTTTTATTTCATTGCCAAAAAGAAGGTGGGGAGGAGGGAGCAGCAGAGGAATAAATGCTGCAAAACCAGACTTGAAACTGATGCAGAACTAACTTTCCTGTTACAGCTGTCAGAAGGGGAAGCTGCTGAGCACTCCAGCCCACTGGGTGGGTGAGGAGTGTTTCCCAGGCACGTGCCTTGTGGAGATGCTCTGCTGGTTCCGTTCACTGAAGTCCCAAAAAGGCCCCAGAGTCATACCAAATAATAATAGCAACAGCAACCACTACCACAATAATAATAATAAGGATGATAATACAAGATTTGTTGCTCAGGACACTGCAGAAGGGACTGCTGGCTGGAAAGAAGCTAGAGGAATGGCCAGAACTAGATGGGCTGTTAAATACAGCGTGCTGGAGATATGCCCAAGCGGTGAGCGCCCTCACTACAGCCACGTGGGGAGCAGGCAGGAGGAAGAACTGACTCTGCAAACAGGGCTCGTGCTCTGCAGGGCTGGGTTTCCATATCCAGTCAGCACAGCCTCTGAGCATGAAGTCTGGCCCTGTGGTATCCCCTGAAGGTACCTGAGATGCTGTTGGCACCTGCCGATGTGAGCAGCATCTGGGCGCTGCAGGAGGGTTTCCCCGTGTGGGGAATTCCCCGTCAGAGCTGTGCACGAAGCTGTGTGGTACACCCATGCAACATACAGCACAGATTCATCGTTTACTCAGACTTTTCCTGCCGAGTCCTGGATTTCTGCATGGGAAGAGCCAAGGGCCACTGTCCCTTTAGGACACGTGCCAGCAAGGGCACCTCGGGGGTTTTGGGATGTAGTACTGACACTGTCCACTTCTGTGCCCCTCCTCAAGTCTCATGCAAATGACTTCTCTGAAGTCTCCCCGTGGGTTTTGGCCCATCACCTTCCTTGTTCCAGAACCAAAGAGTCCCAGCGCATTTCCCAGCAGCGCAGGCTTCATTGAAAACCTGCTGAAGTTGCTCTGGTTTTGTGGTTCCTCAGACTTAGGAGAAGTGCTGCTGAAGGCAGGCTTCCTTGATGACAGCGCAGTCCTTCCTGTCTCTGCACGGCTCCAGCTATTTTCTTCCTCCTTCACAAAAGTGCACTGCAACCTTCTTGTGAAACTGCTGTGGTTTGTTAGGGCAGTGCAATGGCTTCACCAGAGCCTTAACACTACACAAACGTGAGAAAAGGCTCACCCTCGGTTGCATGGGAAATAACAAAATGCCTTTTCCCAGTCTTTTATCCTAAAAATGCATCTGAGGAATAACACTATCAGAGAGGATATTTCTCTGTGTGGTTATTGCAGGTTGGTTGCAGCTTGAATAAATACATTTATGATATCGGGACACCTGATATCATACCTGTCTGGAGCTCAGGAGGTTTTTCACAACCAGCAATGGCAACAGTGGTGAGAGCTTTTGTGAAAGGTGGTATTGTGATCTGACAGCAGCACGGGTCCCAAGGTATTCATTAAATTGTTCCAGGCACGGGGACAGCCTATGATTATGCTGAATAGGAGCAAATTGTACACTCTGCTTGACTGGCATACAGGAGCTTAATCTGAAAGGCTGCATTGGAGGACTGAGCAGATACAGGTACAGCCCAAGAGCACAAACAAGCTCGGCCTGGTGACTGACCTCCTAAAGCCACTCAGTTTCTTCGTGGGTTGGGGTTTCTCCAGCTCCGGTCTTTGCTTGTGTCAGAAATAATGCAGCCAGCAGGAGCAGGCGGGAGGTCTTTCCTCTGTACTCAGCACTGGTGAGGCCACACCTCGAGTACAGTGTTCAGTTTTGGGCCCCTCACTAGAAGGAAGACGTTGAGGCCCTGGAGTGCGTCCAGAGAAAGGCAACGAAGCCATGAAGGGTCTAGAGCACAAGACTTATAGGGAGCGGCTGAAGGAGCTGGGATTGTTCCATCTGGAGAAGAGGAGCTTGGGGGAGACCTTATCTCTCTCCACAACTCCCCGAAAGGAGGTTGTGGCGAGGTGGGGGTTGGCCTCTTCCCCCAGGTAACAGCGATAGGATGAGAGGGAATGGCCTTAAGTCACACCAGGGGAGGTTCAGGCTGGATATTAGGAAACAATTCTTCTCAGAAGGTGGTGAGGCTTTAGAACAGGGTGCCCAGAGGAGGAACCAGTGGTGAACACTGGTTTGACAACCAGTAACCTAAAGAGAAATAAATCCGAGGGTTTGGGTTGCTCACAGACATGGTCAGTGGTGGAGAATTAGGGAAACTGCAAAAATGCCTTGAGAAGGAATTCCAAGGAACAGTAGACAACAGCTTAACAGTGAGAAGGAACCCAGCTTGGGAGAGAAACAAAAGCTAGAATTTGTTGATCACACTTTATAGGTGCCTGGTTTTCCAGACAGTCTGAAGAGGGAAGAATGTGGTGCACAGCCCTGTGCTGGTGTTTGGTGGTATGACTGGCAGCGGCCAGGACCACAGTGAGCAGTGATGGAGCGATGTCCATGGCAGCTTGTAGTGACTTACATGAAGTTTTATTAAGAAAAGATCAAATTCCTGCTGGAGTGCAGGCTGTGTCAGGCAAACACTGCCTGTTTCTTTCTGCTCTTCTTCTGCAGTGTGACTTTTGCAATGCCTTTTGGTCAACACAGAGAGGTTTATTTGTCATTTCCACTGGAAGAGCGACCAGATGACCTTGATGACAGGTGCCTGGTTGTGTTTTTGAGAGCACACACTACGTGGCAGGGCCAGGATCACCACCAGCAGATGGTTTCCCACAGCCTATTGCAAAGGGAGTAAATACAATGCTGGCCACAGTAGGGCTCTGAAGCACAGGAGCACACCAGGAAAACTACAGTTAGAGAAAAATACCGGAGCTGATACAGTGGGTAGTCCTAGGAGCCTATGGTGGGGGTAAGAAATAACTAATGTGTCCTGAGTGGGCAGGGGGATGCCAGGAGCCCTCCTCACAGCCCCTGAAATGCTTTCAGTGCCGTAAGAGTGTCCAAAGAGAGCTGTGGGAAAGAAGCAGAGCAGCAGGCAGCCAACATCCATCTATTCAGGCCACCACTGTACTTTCCTGTTTTCATTAAAAACAGAACAAAAAGAGTCAGTGGCCAGAGGTGTGATAACTGTTAGCTTTCTGGTCATAAGAATACTGCAGTTTGCTGCTTGTACCATAAAATGCATTTGCCGAGACTATCATGGTTTAACACAAAGCCCTCAAGAAGCAATGTGTGTAAAATATAGCTTTGAAAGTTTTGAAGTTTCTGCTTATAACTCATAGCTTCTTGCTGACCCCTCTTAATTCTAGTTGAGCATTTGCTTCGTGCTGTGGATGGAGTGAGCTTCAGATCTTTTCCTCATCGGCAAGAAGAGATTCCTAGTTTTCTTCCTGTCGTGTTGCATTCCTACCACAACAAGCCAGATTCCAACCCCCAAATCAGTACATGCAGGAGAGGTTGCTGCAGCTTTGTCTGCATGGACAAGCATTGCTAGAGCCATAGGAAGAGTGCAAGAGGAAGAGTCAGTGGCCCTATGGAGCACCCATCACTGGGGCTTTATCAGGAATCAGTGCCAATCTGCTCCCATGGGCCGAGTGCGTGTCAGTGGCTGTGGGGATCCTCTTGGTAAGCATCACCTGGCAGGATCCCACCTTGCACACTCCAAGCCTATGCTGCAATGTAAGGGTTGCAACCACAAAATATGTTAAAAAGAAAAAAAGTATTCTTGATCCTAATTGAATCACCAGTTTAGAGATACCCTGGGAGAACAGGGCTGCTGTGTGCTGCTCAGAGATGCCGTTGTGCAATTCAGCCAAATAACTTAATGAAGTGGTAGCAAGAAGGGCAAGATTGTTTTGAAATAGGAAGGAATTATTATTGTATATTAAGTTGATTATGCATCAGGGTTGAGATGTACAGAATGGGTGGGCTATGCTATAGCTGGGAGAAGCCAGGCACACAGCCAGAGGCACACAGGCACACAATGTGTGTGTTTGTGTGGCTGGTGGCAAGCAAATCCGTCACCCTCGTTGGAGAGGACTGCAAATGGGAGTAGGGCGTGCCAGATGGCAGACATCCGGAGAGACACAAGGAGAGAGCAAAGCGTAACCACATTGTGCATGGAAATCAGCGGGCTGAGCCCGGCCACAGATGGGAATCTGCAAATCACAGTCCCAGTGCGAGCTCACAGGAAAACGCTGACGAAGTCAGAACCGAATTCCCAAGCCTCCTCTGAGCAACTGAAAGATTGGGGCGAGGGTCCAGGTGGATCTCATCCATGGTGCACAAAGCCAGAGGAAACTGCAGGCCTCAACGTGGCTGAGCTGCACACAAGGGGAATGAGGGATGTCAAAACTAACTTCACACTGCTCCTGCTGCTCATTAGCTCTGGGGCTAACTAGGCACTGGATCACCCTGTACATTATACTGGATGGGAATTCCAATATCAGGAAGCATGAGGAGTGCGAATATGTTCCCAGTTCCCTTCCTCTTTGGTTGCCACCTTCCATGGGCAGCCACAGGATAAGGTGTCCTGGAGCTGCCGAATGCCGCTGTGGTCTGGGAAGACGGCATTTCTGTGTAGTTCTTTTTGTGTTTGCAATGTGCAAACAAAAATTATTCTAGGCTCAAATTCCATAAAGTAAAGACCAGAATAGCTGGAAGAAAACAAAGCCTTTTTTTCCCTTCAGCATTCAGAGTGTATATGACTGTTTCTTGCTTCTTGGCAAAGCTAATTGTCTTTTTCCCTTCCAAGGCAGTCTGCAACACAGCAACACGAGGCTCATGCCCATGTCCACTTCTATGTCCTCATCTGCCTTTGCTCAGGACACAGGAGGGCAAGGATAAGCAAGACAGAAGCTGCTCTCCAGTCACTTTGGGCTCAAGGATCGTGGCACGCTCCTCTGTGTAACACATAAGGATAGGATTCTCTTCTCTGGCATCTTGAAGTTTTATTCTTAACCTTATGAGCCCACATAAGAGAGGTCTGAGGGGCCTGGATATCCATTTTCAGGATACACAGAATCACAGAATCATCAAACTGGAAAAGGCCTCTAAGATCTTCTAGTCCAACAGTCAACCCATCACCATCATGCCCACCAAATCATGTGTCTCAGTGCCACATCAACATTTTTCTTGAAAATATCCAGGGACGGTGACTCCATCACCTCCCTGGGCAGCCTGTTCCAACACCTCAGCATTCTTTCTGAGAATATTTCTTTTCTAATATCCGAACTGAAATTAACATTAAACAATCCAACATTAAGACAGGGACTGGCATCTAATTAGGCTACTGCCACAGGACAGTGGGAGCACTCCTGGAAGCAAGGCAGATAAAAGCCTCTTCCTCTTACCTGATGAAGTCTCCCTCAGCTTCATATAGCAAATCCAAGTGAAAGCAGGTAGCTCAGAACAGCTGACTGGACTTACACCGAAGGACACACCTGTTTGGACAAAGCAGTGTTTCTGAAGCCAGCTACTGGCATGGGCTTTGAGTTCTACCCTATCCCAAAAATAAGACCTAGAAGAAGCACTGTGATTTGGGTTCCATGTCTGTGGTATATCCTACATCTTCTGTGCAGTAGCTCTTTAGACCTCCTTTGGGTGTGTGTATTTGTTGGGGGTCTGGGTTGATAGAAGGGTGCTTTGTAAAGGTATGAGCTCTTCCACTCTGCTGTGGTAAAATGGGCTGCAAGTGACTTGTCAGTTCATGTTTCCAATTACTGTTATTACTATTATTTAAAAAATGTGGGTGTTTCTGAAATCGCTTTATATCAGATGATAAGTATACTCATTCTTTAGTTACAGTAATTAACATCCTGAGCTTGATTCTGCCACCTCAATTGCTTCAAGAGCTGGGGCTGGTTACCACATTTTCTATAAATAGATTACAACCTCCTCGTTTTAACTCCTGATGTCCCAGAGATCCCCCCTTCCTACCTCCATGTTTTCTGTTCCTCATTCCTGTCATTCCTTTAGTTTCTCTCCCACCAAATTAAATGTCTTGAAAAGGAATGCCGCGGGTCTTCTTAATTCTTTTCTTCTCTTTTTTTTTAATAACTGAAATAAAAATGCCATTCCTAAGCAATTACCGTCTCTTGGCAAGTTGTTGTGGAGCACATTTGCTCTCACCAGCTCTAATGAACAGCTTCTGCGCTACCCTCTTGTGGGCCACTGTTGAGTTTCCTACGACGGTGCATGCATCCCATTGCCCTGAGAAGGGACACTGTAGGTAACTGCCCTGTAGGGCAGCCTGAATCATAAAATCATAGAACATCCTGAGCTGGAAGGATGCACAAGGACCATTGAGTTCAACTCCTATCTCCTGCATGGGCAGGACCACTCAAAAACCGAAGCCTATCTCTGAGAGCAGTATTCACTTGTTCTTTATGTGCTACAGACACCTGTTTTGGGGTGCCAGAGGTTCCACAGGTGCCATTCCATCTTCCAATGAAGGCTTAATCCCAGACCAAACCTCAGAAGAACTGTACCAGCTCCTTGTGCACCGCTGTTAAGAGAGACTGCACCTCATTAAGATGCCATGAGTAACACGTTTGAAAATGAAATTAAAATGCTTTTCAGTCATTCACGAACCCTTTTAATGCAGTATGAAGCTTGATAATATCGGTGGTTGTACTTTGATCTGATGAAATCTCTGAATGGGAGCACATACAGTAGGTATTATTTACTCTGGCAGTGAACCAGTAGGCAAAATCTCCTGCTTTCATTGCTCTGTGGAATAAAAGTTTTGAGTTTTGCACTGTACTAAACTGTTTATTGCCTTGAAGTAAGCAGCAGTAACGCCCAGCTGGATGTCTGTCTGTATTGTGCTTGTGAATGGGCTGATCCATGGGAAACAACCTAGCAGACAAATCAACCTCTTCATGAATTAAACCAAATCCTTATTTGGATATGAGGCATTTGAGCCTGAGGGAGCTATTATTTCGGAAAGGGCCCATAAATGGGCTTTCTAAAATTTGGGCTTTGTGTGTCTTACATATGAAATTCTCACACAGCCATTAGTTATGCCTCCGCTCTGCAGAACCCAGCAGACTTCCGTGCAAGTGCTGTTGGGGCCCAAAGCTCCGACTGAAAGACGAAACAGAGCTGTGTGTCTGGCCAAGCCACTGAGCTGCCTAAATAGCTCCTCTGCCTCCCACCTTCTTTCAGCCTTGTCCTTGGGGCAGGAACTACCATTTCCGACCTGTTTCCCTATTGAGTAACACTGAAAAACTTCTTCTTATAACCAAAAGAGAGAGGGAGAAAGTTTACCCAGAAACAGCTGACCACTCTCTGCCAAAAATAAGCATTAGCCTGTCAAGATAATTCTGTGTGCTTTGAGTCAGCCCTATCAAAACTCACAATCTCGTGAATGTCATGGGATTCAATGTTTTCTTCATTCTCCAGCTGATAACAATCAAGGAACCACATGAAAATCTTGATTTCCTTAACAAACTTAAAGAATCACACATGAATTTCTAGATCTGTGGTTGCTGAGAAAACATGATGCAAGAAATCTTAAGTCCTGAAGGTAAATTAGAATCATCTCACAGTCATTCCGACCCTTTCTTCAGTCCTCCTGGCTTAAAATGCCCAACAATTTTATTTTGCTTTTTGCTGCTTCTTATACGTGGCCACACAAAACATGGTTTGTAGTGAAACATCCTGTAACAGTCTCTGCTCTTTTGGATAGAGTTTGTTTCTCAGCACAGCACATACAAGGCCATAACTCAACCACAGGCTTTATAGCTGATCTCTATTCATTGTATACAGCCCTGGGAGCTGGGAATGGGGCTCAGGCTCCCCACTGACCCAGGCAGGTTAGGAAGAAATGTGGCAAAGGAGGAAGCAGGCAGCAGGTGTCCCTACACCCATGTGCTGGCCACATGCTGGCTACCCACAGCCGGGCTGCTGCGAGATGGGAGCCTTGCATGGCTTCCGCACAGCGCTGGCTGGGGAACAGCCCACAGCTGTTAATGCTGCAGTGATAGGGATGGTGTGAACTGCGGTTGGCGTGAGGAGCCACTGATGGACAGCTCTTTATTAAAAAAAAAAGAAGAAGAAGAAGAAGTATCAGGATAATAAATGCAGTATATAACCCAGACCGAAGAATATGGTTTGGGCAGGATTCCTCCCAGTGATCTGGATGATGCTGTTTGCTGGTGCATCACATAGCTTTCAAATGTGGGCAGATGTATTTTTGTCACGTGGTATTTTTTCTGACCTCCGATAAGCTTTCAAAGACAGACTTGGTTTCCTTAGTCTTTCTTTGTATTCACACAGCTTTGAAACATCTACCACTAAGTGTGTTGCAGGGTTGAAATGCTTGCCTCAGGAAGAAATGTGAAAAAGAAAGAAAAACATAATAGTTTCCGATCATCAAATATTCTGAGTGAGTCATTTGCCTGCATAGCTAGATAAATGCAACAGGACATCCTGTAGCCGTTGTGCACTTACATTAACTTCTATTTTTCTCCCTATGACATAAATTGTGAAGTAGGGAAGAAAGTGCAGTGAAGTCCTGTCCAGGCAGCTGTACTCTCCCCTATATTTGGATTCTCTCCCATGTCATGAAGGGGAATTCCTGGGGCAATTACCCACCTGGGTGCGAAAATACAGAGATGGGCCACGGTCTCTTGTGGGACAAACTGCAGGGAATCCAAGGGTAAAGCCTCTTGAGGGAGGTTAGAGAAGCTGACATTATTTTTCTGAGGTTTTTGTCTCCTGAAGAAGTTTCAGGTATTACCAGCATCAGAGGGAGAGAACAGCTCTGAGCCTTCACTGGAGCTTTCCTGTAAAAGAGCTGAAGTGTTTGTGCCAGAGGTCTTTTCTCTCACCTCCCCCCAGACACCCGTTTAGCTCTTGCATGGCACTAGAAGAATTTTTAGATCTCTATTCTTTCTTTTGGATGCTGATAAAGGGATACAGAAGACCAGAATACCAGTAAGAATGCCACGACTGAAGTCAAATTCTTCTCCCAGCAAAACAAAACATAATTCTGGTCATGCACTTGATTTATTTAAGATCTACAGAGAGAGAAGGAAAACACTGTTAGAAAAGAAAATAAATAAGATGTTTTCCTCATTCCATTCTATCTGCAAGTGCAAACAGAGCTCTGGATTTCAGACCCACCAAATGTCAGTCTGTTCTTACCAAAGGGCCTTGGAAAAAGCTACCTCCTGTCAGGTAGATAAACACGTAGTCGGTAATCTTGGAGTGAGTGGTTTGTGTGTACGTGTTTGTATACACATACACAATCACCACAGACTGAACAGCTTTAAACTACTGATTAAAGTGAAAGGGAATTAGTTGAGGAGATTACAAATGAACAAAGCCTAATATTCTATCATATTTCTGATAGAATTTTGGAGGCATGACTCCACACCTAAAATAGCTGGAATCTCTTGAAATTCGTTTTCCTCCTTGAAATCCCTTTCCAGGATTTATCTCTGCTGTAACATTTAAAAGTAGCTAGCTGATGAAACTGGAATGGTGATGTGTCACTGAGACACAGAGGATTTTATTCCATTCTTTATATAATCTCTTTACTTAGTATGAGGAAATGCCTTTGTTCACACAGTATGTAGCACAGTGGTATCCAGCTGTAATCATAATAAACCCCATTAATAATGACTTTGAATCAAATCTATCAAGAAATGTGTCTCACAGCTTTATGAACTGATGGCGAGATGAGGGCAAGCCAGAGTCTACCTACTATTATTACATATGTTTGATTCTGGCACTGTTATTCCTCTTCCATATGTACCCAAACTCAGTAGGCAGAACAATAACGATGTAGCTCTTTGCTTTCATTTAATATTTACATCAACAGAAGCTCTCTATAGCTCTCTTATACACCTCTGACGTGCACTTCTTCCACCTCCTTATTGTTTTTACTCTGTTCCTGATGTGGTCACAGGTACACGGGCAGCAAACATTTTGTTCTTTATATTGGCAAACTTTTTTTTCCACTTTTCAATCACCGGTTCTCCTATCATGGTGCCATCTATTTCACAACTTATTTTGTCAATAAAATTTCTGCCACTCACTGTCTGCATTCCACATCTGGATTCTTGCCCTAAGTGTAGACCGGGAAGTCTCTGGGGCAGACACTGGCTCTGGATCTATGCGTGAATGTTTACTTATCCTCAAAAAGCCCCAGCTCTAAACCTCAAAGCCCTGTTACAGTAATGCTGATGTAGGTGATAAAACTTTAACCTTTTAATTCCAGGAACTGCTCAAAGCACTATTTTCTAGCCTTGCCCAAAAGGTAAAGGAGTCCATGGCTCTCATCAGCTCTTTTTAATCCAGCTTTGGGCTCCGCAGCCTCTGTTGTTCTACACTATTAGTGTAAAGCCTTTTCTTTCCCTCCTTTCCATTTGGAACGGCCTTCCAGAACAACCAGTTTTTCCCTGCTTTCCTTCAAACATTACCTGAAGCTCACCTTCCTCTCCTGATTGTTCTCACACGATTGTTCTCTAAACCTTTTGATTTAGTTGGCTTACTGAAGTACGCTATGAAAAATGTCACAGGAAAGAAAGCGCTGCTTTGTTCCTGATGATATTTTTATTTGTGCAATGGCTGGGAACTCTCGTTACTTACTAAGCTGCTTTCAGTGTTTGCTGTCGATGACAGTGATATCATTTTTCTGTCGTGTTCTCATCACCTTGTCTGGTGTAATCTCTTTGGACCTCAGAGCATACCTAATAAGCCAGCTTAGGGTTGTACTTGTTTTTGTCTTTGGTGACTGACGCAGTTGAGCCAGTTCACAAAATAGGTGCCTTCTCCGAGCACTCAGCTGAAAAGATTTTTTGAATTGATAAAAAAAAAACAATGAATAGTGAAGCTGGGAGTGGAAAGAGTTTGTGCTGCTGTACTCATAGTGAGTTGTGCACAGTACTCACAAAGCTTGTGCAGAAACACACATAGAAATGCATTCAGAAGCTGCATGCTGGTTTTGCATGAAAGTGTGTAATTCTGGGTTGGTTGACCATGGCTAGCCTATATCACTCTAGCTGAAAAGCATCACTGTCAGAGAACTGGTATAAATGGCATCACTGCTCCCTTGAAGTACAGCATATCCTCACAGTTCACATTGCTCTTCACAGGCTGTGCTGAGGAAACTGGCCCTTCACGACTAGGCTTCATTCCTGCATCCTGGGGCTGGGCAGCCTCAGTGGGACAGCCCAGAGCTGCAGTGCCCAAGAGGTGACATGGAGCCGCTTCCCAACAGCCAGGTGCTTAGCCTGCCCCAGGTTTTGGTTGCACAAAGCTCTGGCAGATTCACAAAGCTCACTGCAAAGCAGTTTGATCCCAGCCAACGCTTTCAGCCTCGGAAATCTCTAGATAGCTGCTGACAGGAGTAGGCAAGCACTGTGGCTGTCTTGTGCAGGTGTTTCCTGGTGGCCTTGAAGCTGGGTGTAACAGTCCTCTTGTACAAACAGCCTCCTCTGTGCAGCCATCCATTCACAGCACAGCCAAATGAATACTAACCACCAGCCTGTCCTGTAGACATCCTTGTGCCTCAAGAACATCTGCCTGTACCTTTCTTTGCCTTCATGTCCTGCCACAGTACAGTGTGGTAGACACATTTCCCTCGTGAGTGTGAGATCCAGGCCTGGGATGCTGGCCAAAGCTATCTGCAGCAGAAGATGCTTTTCTAGCAGGACTGTTATTTTGCCCTCAGATCTCATTCACACACTCCCCATCTGAAGGTCCTCAAAGTCTCAGGAGCTTTTTGTCAGCAACATTCTGGCACACACCATCAAAGTGCGCTTGCCAAGGAGCCTGGAAGGGGTCACTAAGTGAAGTCCTCTACACCAAGTCTCTCTTCGGGCTGTCTCACTCAATGTGATGGTTTCTTTGAGCAGTGGGAGTCCCATGGGACTACTACTCATCGATTTTTGGTGTTTCTCTTCCTAAAAAAGTAGCCCTCACTGGTTCCTTTTCATCTTCATTCATATCCTCCACTGTGTAGATGAGGGGAAAGTCAAGAAAACTAAATGGGGTACTTTTGAAGATTTGAAGTCATTGAATAAGGTTTTTCCTGACGTGCCTGTGGCTTCTGCTTGGCCAACATTGTTTCTAAATGCAATAATTTTTTCATCATTCTAAGTACTATCTATTCAGAGCTAACATTTAAAGGAAGCATCAGATTGCTAGGTTTCACAGCCTGTTTACAGTTAGCAAATAGACTTAGCATTGCCATGTGTTGTAATACCAAGTTAATATCATTGTTGTCAGACAATACCAGACTCTTGCCAAAGCTACTTGTAACTTGCTTTTCAAGAGCCAGTCTAATACTGACTATAGCTACCACATAGTTCTCAAATATTTGTTACTTTGAGTGTTAAATGCCATTCAGCTTCTAAGTGGAGCACAGAAATTTTGCTGTGGCAGGCAAGGTTCAATCTATGCCATTAATAGAAACCTTGTTGTTCTCATCCACTTTCCCTTAGTGGCATACTTCATGAATCACAGAACCACAGAACCATAGAATAGCTTGAGTTGGAAGGGACCTCAAGGATCATCGAAGGATCATCAAGTTCCAACCTCCCTGCCACAGGCAGGGCTTCCAGCCACTAGATCAAGTACTAGATCGGGCCCCATCCAAGCTGCCCTTAAACACCTCCAGGAACAGGCATCCACAACCTCTCTGGGCAACCTGTTACAGCACCTCACTGCTCCCTCAGTAAAAAACCTCACACTAATCTTCCATCTAATAAATCTCCCTTCCTTTAGCTTAAAATCATTCTCCTACGTTTATCAACTCCCTTTAAATACTGGAAGACCAGTATGATGATAACAGATGTATCTTAACATCTTTGTCATATTTTTATGGTTTATTGTTAATCAGGATTTTGTTATTCTTGATACATTACTAAATTGAATGTAAAGAACCTTATTTCTACATCCAGCTTTCAAATACTAAGCAGTGAAATATCTGCACATAGTGGTGTCCTATGAGAACACTGGATACAGTATCTGGATACAGCCTGGATGGCGAGGCTCAACCTTGCATACAACAAGCTGGTTCTGACCCTCAGCTGATTTTTTCCTGTTCGGTAGATTTCTTCTAGCTGCTAGCTGCAGAGCAAGTAATGCTACCTGAAAGCTGAAGTAACTTCTTCCAGTTCAAAGACAACTGGGCACTGGGGAGAGCGGGATGAAGAACTGCAGAGAGGAAGGAGTGTGCATCAACCAAAAGCGTGATCTAACTTTGAGGCCAGTGTTGCTGGCTGAAGACCAGATAGCACGTGGGCTGAGTGGGAGTGAGCTAAAAGGCAGCTTATTTGAAAAGAAAGTCTTAAGAAAACTGAGACTAGCATACCAAAAAGAACTGAAGACCGAAGAACTGAATAATGTAGGTTAGCCTCCAACTACCCACTCAGATCATGGCTCACTAAGTCAGACTGGGTAGCTGAGGGCCCTATCCAGTAGCCTCGTGTTTCTCAAAGGATGGAGATCTTGCAGGCTCTTTGTGCACCTGTTCCAGGTTTAGCCATTCTCACGGCAAGAATACTTTTCCCCAGATCCAACTGGAGCTTTTATTGCTGTTATTTGTCCATTGCCTTTTGTCATTTCACTTTGTACCTCCAAGAACATGACACCTCCTTCTCAATAACACATTTTCAAGTAGTTGAAAAATATAATTAGATCTCTACCAAGCCAACTCTTCTCCATTGTGAACATGGGTCTCAGCTACACCTCAGACATCATGCAGTCCTGTTTCTTAATCATCTTTGTAGCATTCTGCTATGCCTGCTCCAATTTGCAACTCAATCCCTGGTGAGGAGGAGGTGAAAAATAATAGGAGAAAAGGTACGGGCAAAAGAAAATGTGGAAGAAAACCTGCAAAAAGAAAAGCCAAGAGCAGCTAGAACAGTGTATGCAAAAGAAAGCGAAAGATGGGAAGGTGAAAAAACAACATGAGGAAACAGGCCACATAATTCCAGCTGTGACCTGTAGTAGCTGTTACTAGAGCACCTCAAGAATCTGGCTCAAAATGCTTTTATCTGAGAGATCTGTTGTTTCACTGCTTCACTTTAAAGGTGAGTGTCGAGATGCATTTATTTCAAAACCGGCTTACTACAAATCTAATTAATTTTGCAGTAGTGTGCATAAGTTAAGGAGGGTATTAAATGGGAGGTTAAACACATAAGATAGTTTCCAAAAAAGTCAGCGATACTGTTGTGGTTTGTTTTTTTTTTTGATGTTTTGTTTTTGCATTCACCTTGATCTTTTACAAACACAGATATCTAAGAAAAGTCTGAGGCACAAATGTGGGGGTGGCAGCTACTGATATCTTTGCTCTGATTCCTTGATTTTCTTCATTGCGGCAGGCATGGCCATGAGATTGCTGTGTGCCACTTCCCCGCTTGTTCTGAAGCATCCTGACCTTCTGGAAGGTACTCTCCGGATTAGCAGAATAGGTGTCATTTGGCAGTTTTTTGCTTGAAGTGTTTGTCAGGGCTGTAGCTGTCACTGGTAGGAGGAAAATTTTTCTACCGCGTTGGGACTGCTGTGAATAGTCCTTCTGATGGTGAGCTTGACAGATCAACTGGCTGTTGCTCAATGACCCCATCACCATGCTTGGCAGACATCGACTTGACACACCAGGGCATGAAGCCACTTTGGAGGCCTGGTAATGTCAGTCCTTGACAAGGCACTACATGCATGCAAAGGTGATGGCAAAGCAGAGCGACATTTTGAGTAATGTCACTGAGCCGTGGGACAACAGCTACCACCTTGAGTAGCGTTCCTTCTAGAAAAGACACATTTGCCTTTCTAGGGAAAACATTTGTGTATTTATCTATAAATCTAATCCACTACATGCTTTTAAGAACTGTCTTACAGTTCTTCTCATTCAGGATATTGCTCAGTCAAGTGTGTATTTTGCATTTTGATGTGCATCTGCAGATTACGGAGCACATACCTCTCTCTGCCATGGATAGACTTTTTTCACTTTTGTTGTCTTTTTTACTACTATTCAGCCTGCTTAACCATATGAAAAACAATGTTAACTATTAACAAAAACCTAAGATTTACATTGAAAGAATAGAGTTAATAATAAAAAGCATAACATTTACAGAAAGAGGTAAAATCTGTAAACTCCTAAGTCTAAATCCCAAACAAAAGAGAAAATCAGAAGTCAAAAGAGAAGATGGGGAACACACAAAGTCACTTTATCTGGTCAGCTGTATCCTATCTGAGACTGTTTAAAAGCCTGAAAGAAATGGAATCCCGTTGAGTAACTTCAGAGAGGATATCCTAGGTACGGGTACTTTCTCACTAGGTACAGGATGGTTCTGATACTCTCCATTATCTTTATATCTCCCTATTTAGTGGCATTCCTTGTGGGAGGTAAAAGAACTTGGAAAAGACATACTATCTGTTCAATTTCTCAGCATTCAGCAAATGTTCAGGCACAAAACAATATCATTGTTTCCTATCTGCTTTCACCGGGATTATTTAACACAAACTGTAAGGCAGGAAAATCCGTCTGTCCAGTTGTTTAGGTAGCAGATTAGAATTAAAATAGAATAGAATGTGTTTTACATATTTTGGTTAATAATGTTAAAGATGGGCTTATTTATTTTATCTCTGAGATAGCACATTTCACAAGCTGAAGAAATGCTGATGCAAACAACAAATTAGCCACACTTACCATTATGCAATTTGCATACCGAATGCAATGTATGCATTTGTGTCTGTTGGAGCACTACACAGTGCACGTCTGTTTATTTTTGGAAACAAACTTGGCTTACTTATGTGTACAAGCTGACAAATTTAACCCTTTGTGAGCAAGAGGACTGGAAGAGTGCTGGCTTGGTGAAAGCAGAGTGCATACAGGTGTGCAACTGAGTTACAGATGTAGCTTCTAGAACTACTAGTTGTAAAGTTCAACACAAAGGAAATCTCATTTTAGTACTACTGGCCCTGTAATTGGGTGCTGACCTGAAACATACAGTATTAACTTTGTATCAATAGATTTTAAGCTGGCTTTGCCATAGCATAAATTCAGTGTCTCTCCCACAATCAGACCCATCCCAAGAGTCTGCCCCATTGCCCTCTTGACTCCACTCTGCTCATCCTATTCAAAGATAAAAATCCTTAGGTGCCATCTGCAAGCCTACCGTCTTACATGCATTGGCCATCTCCATTGTGTGCAGACGCTCACCACAGTCAGGTTTCTTTGTCACAGATCTCATCCTATATTCCTGCCTTGCAACAGATACCTTGCCTTTGCCTTGGCATTCACACATGTGGGCCAATACAGCACTGTCAATGATGAAAGTCAAGCTCTAAAACTATGCAAGCCATAAAAACATCTGTTGTTCCTCAGAAACAGTCCATCCCAACCCCAATCCTTACATACTGCTGCAGACATTTGTGGGCAATACACATCAAGATACAGTTTCACCATTTCCCACAGATGCTTCAGTGGGGCCACCAAAGGGACCTGGATAAGCTAAGAGCAAAAGGCAAATCTCAAAAGTTCTGACTGCTGATCTCAGACAAGAACTTGGGAAGTGCCCATCTTCCACGTCTACAATTCAAGTATGTCTGGAAATAGCTGCCACATCCCCTTTTGTTCAAGATTTGGTTTTATTTTTGTATTTGTTTTTCAATAACTTCCTGTACTGGTTTCCAGCTGCGAGTTTTATCTGGGGGCTTTTGCGGCAGGAATGGATGGCATCAGAGTTATTAAGGGTTGACATCTCAAGCATTTGAAACCCTGTGGCAAAGAGCTGCAGTGGATGGGACAGTACGGCTGGGATTTCAGAGTCAGCAGGGCCTGGCTCCAAGAATGGGATACAAAGGGCCTTGGGGAGAAACAGCAACTGGGAACAGGAAAATCAGAGAAAAGATGATTTACTGCTCATGTTCAACATATGCATGATTTCAAGTTACGGCAAACAGCTGTCAACCACTCAGCAGAAAACAATTAGTCAAGTTGTCCCTGACAACATGACCCTCCCAGTTTTCACAGGACAGGAACAAGCTGCAGCTGGTGGGGGGACTGGCTGTAGTTTCACTTGTTGCACTCTTTCCCCATCACCATCTGCTCTTTTGACTCTCTTCGGTAAAGGAAGTGGCGTGAAAAGTGGAGCCTGGTTTGGAAGGGCAGCTCAGCAATCCTCCAGCTTCCTCTTATTCACACTGCAAAGCCTTGCTGAAGCCTTGTCCTGAAGTGGCAATGCAACAGCTGGGTTGCTGCTAAGTGCAATTAGTGGACTCATACCATATTATGATTGAGAAACTCCATTGCTCTAAACAGTCCCTGCAGCAGGTTTGTGCCCTACGCAGATGCACACCGTCAAATGAGCAGGAGATATGGAAGATGTGAGTGCCATATTCTTTGCCAAATAAGCCAGCTGAAATGGACAGCAGTAAAGTCATGATGACTCATTTCATCTGTCCTCCTGATGAAAGATTTTCCAGCTCAGGAGACGAGGAATAAGGAAATCACCCCCCACTTTGTTCCCACTGCAGGCTGAACAGAATGTACGGGCTGAGACCTTCATGGGTGACACCTCCTAGCTCACACAGGAAGCTGTCACCTTCCCAAGCCCAAGGCTGGTTGGCAATGCACCAGCAAAAAATTAGTGTTTTTAGGTCTCAAATAACAAAGACAATCTTCCTGGTGCTCAGTGGCACTCTGTCTTCTGTCCCAGACAAGAGCTGCTCTCACAAGTCCTGGGGAACAAGGGGACAGGGATGATAATTTTGATCAGTACCAAATGTTTTCAGCAGCGCTACCAACTGACTTCATTAACTCCATGTCCACATATGTTGCTTGATGCTCTCTGCTACCCCAGAGGAAAACAAAAGCTGCACTCTGAAGGGATGCTTCATATCACTGCATGGCTGTGGCCGGGAAAAAAGACTGCTTTCCTACTGCTACTGCAGCTGTTCAAGGGCTGCTGTGTCGTTCTTGCACAGCAGAAATGCCAATGGTGGCCCGATGCACTTTGGTGAGAAAGTTTTCTATGAAAACTTGCTGATCTTGGAAAGATATACTTGTGCAGCAGCTCATTCTGGAAGCCACCCCCAGAAGCACCATGTTGCCTCTGCACTAACATTTCATGTGATAGAGGGCAGGGAAGATGCAGGCTGGACGCCCCATCAGGCTGCTGAGATCAGGCATTGCTCAAGGTTGCCAAAAAAATCCATTCTAACAAAAATATCTCTACCGTGTAATCTTTCTAATTTGAAATGGCCACACACCTGCTCTTGAATTAGCTCAAAGCTGTTCTTTGGGGTAATTAAGTATTAGTGACACAGAACCATGTGCTAAATAAAATTCATGCTTTAATACTGTGGGCAGCCTCTTCAGACCGATAAAGGAATCTGCAAATCTTTGAAAGTGAAGGTCTCATGGAACCACTTGTTTGCCAGCTCACCCTTACTGTTGCCTAGATGAATGAGCTGTGAAGTTTGGCTGCTTTTCTTGGCTCTGTGAACAGGATGATATTCATGAGAATGAAGACCTTTCACTTGATCTGTCACTTCTTGGAGGAAGGCAATCTGGACAGTGCACAGCATACACATAGGGCATTTTCAGTCTCCATCAGGTCACTCTTGAGTGCCGTGCCACAAACACAACTTAGCTCACTGCAACCACTTCTCAAACATGCAAGCTGCTGAACATGCTCTGATTCACTAACGAGCAATGTTTCTGCTCACAGCCATGAATCAAGTGGGGGGAAAAAAAGGAAGGATTCCTGCGTGTTTAAATAAAAAGATAACGGGGGGTGAATCAAATATCTAAGAGCAGCAAAGACACAGAAGAAGGAGCTTTTTAACTTCAAGAATTAAAGTATCTCAAGGTAAGAACTTTTCCTACGTGCTGTATTACTGTGGCTCATTCATGGGAATGTGAATTAACTAGATGAAATAAAAAAGGGCACATTTAGGATTAATGACCCGAAAATGTCAGTGTAATAAAACATAGCGGGCTGTGTATTAAACACAGGCAAGATTCCCCTCTTTGAATCTACTGAGTAGGTATCGTGTTAACTTGAATGACAGGTCAAATGCAGGATGAGCCAAAAAGGGATCTGCCCATTATCCCCTAAAGTGTTTTTAAATCAACCAGAAAATTCAGCATGCAAATCTGATCATAAAGTAAGATAGGTCACATTTCAAATAATCACAGTGGAACTGAAATTGAAATTAGGAAGTTTTGTGTTTGTTTTCATTTTTTTCCGCCCTCCCCCCCAGGCTTCAATCTGCAAACGAGAAGAGGAACTTGTGGAATAATATCCAGAAGTGTGAGTGCATTAACTTTCTTGGAAAAGTATTTGTGGGTTGTGAGCAGGGCAGTTGGGGGTGCTTGCGTGCACCGTAGGGCGGTTGTGGTGGTGCCTGCATGCACTGTAGGATCGTGGGTGGTGCCTGCGAGCACCAGGGGGTGGACACCTTGCGAGGCAGTCAGCTGGTTCTTGTCAGCACCTGGGATGGACACATGGGCAGGACATACAGGTACTTGGGGGTGGTATTTGTTTAGGTGTATAAGGTTTTACTGCTGTGCAATAAATCTGACATCTTGGCGCTAGACACAATGTGTCCGTCCCATTTGTCCCTGGGCAGGGGGTGTCCAGAATGGAGGGGGATAGCCTACCTGGTTTGCCGCTTAGTCAGCGCTGGTCGTTGATCGCAGCAACAGTCTTTATCAAGAGAAGCACATTTCTTAGAACAAAATGTGAAAATACTCATCTTGCCATGTTCAGTCTATCTTCCTCTACAAACACAGGGTACAGTAAGGATGGAGGCACTGCAAAATGAACACCAAAACATATTGCTTTTATTTTCTGTTTGGCTTTTGTCCCCCAAAGTTTTGCAAAGAACCACGTGGCTTGGAGCTCATTTCTTTTTATAATTCACTTTTTGCCGCTTCTTTAAAAACCACTGCTTGCTTCAAAAGAGGGGTAACAGTTTGGGCTCTAACTGCTTAATGATAATTTCCCAAGGAAGAACTAAAATACAGAAAAACAATGCAAGCGGTGACCATGTAAATGCTGGAATTTCTGGAGAAAACGTATTATGCCGTCAATGAAATGAAAACAAGGTTCCAAAGCTGCCTCGGTGTGCAAAGCCAGATTATTTATTGTTCTAGCTTTGCATGCATCTTTGATCTCTCTTCCCGTCATTCTACAAAGAATTTAAATCTCTGTAAACCTATTTTTGAACAAAGCGATTTTTTCCGTGCTTTTTTGCATTGATTGAACCTGAGCGTTCCTTGAGATCTCTCTCAAATGACTGCTCTGGATGCTACAATTATGGTTTCATTCTCCTATCACTGCTCTGCTTTTGTGTTCCAACACAGCACAGAAAGTAATCAGAAGCTGTGGAAGCAGGGAGTATACAAAAACACAGAGAGACACATTTCTTTTGCAGCCTGCTATTTGCATTGCCTGTGATAAAGTCTAATTTACTGTCAGAGACATTGTCCCCTACATTTAGTGCTAACACGTTCTCCCAGGCACAACCCAAACGATGACTGGATCAATAGCCACCTACGTGAGAGAATAATGGGATTGTTACGGACTCTATAGGCTTATGTATATGACAGTAATTAACAGTGCCTGAGGAGACATTCCTGGGCCTCAGAGCTCCAAGAATACAGATAAGCTCGATTACTGGCCCAGGCCAATTATCAATCTCCAAAAATTTCCAGAGCTGATCTGGAAGTTAACATGGGCCGGAGACTATTCAAACAGGAGTTTGCATGTAGTCCCCTTATTTGAGATGCCAAGAGAGTTTAACGGTGCGGACACCATGGGCTGTTACAGGGCCAGCTGGCCTTGGCACAGAATTGTCTTGCAGCCACGTTTAATTCAGTAGTAGCAACACAGTCTGGGAATCAAGCCTGCCCAAAGCAGAAAATAAATTGCCAAGTATAAACTCTAGCTGGCTAACACAGCTCAAGACTTTTCTACGAGGACTTTCACTGCAGTGATAGGCTTGAAGTTTCTTTCACATTCCATTTTACGTTCCCCATACCCACCAACGTTCCTGGCCTAAACACAGAGACATTTTAAAATATGTGACTAGCAATAGATACAAAGATGTGGGGGCAGGCTGAACCAAGTCTTTATTTTTCCCTCTTGGTGAGTATATAATTCGAGAGAGTTCCTTTCCTGCTTGTGCTGTACAAGGTAGACTGGGTATGTATCTGTCTTACCAGAGGGAATTAAGGTGCATAAAAAGGTGACTTATTTCATATGATACCAACAACCTGTCTTTTTCTTCTTAGAAAGTACAATATATTTATTTCACTTCAGCTCTTCTACGTATTAGCTCTTTCAGGGCAGAACGGATTAGTTTCTGCTATGCCTGCTGAATCTAATACTGGATAGCAGCCCACTGGGGATAGTTCCGAACTTTTTTGATTCTTGTGAATTATTCACACTATAGGCGAGATTGTATTTTACTGGATCTCGAGACTCTATTGTACATTTATAAAACTCAGTTCTGTTTTATTTGCACTAATGCTTTTGTGGGAGAAAGTGGATTTTAAACCAAGCGGAGAGAGGGAAAGGGAAGGAAAAGAAGGCCAATATAGGCTCTGTTCACCACTTTTCCTCTCCAAGATACAAAACCAAGGAACTTATCCTGTAAAGGAAAAGGGAAGCAGGGGGAACTAGCAATAGGACATGTGGGACTGATTTAGAAATGCAGCAAATCATGTTCTGAATGCTCCTACAAATAGAGTTTTCTGTGGGATCAAGGTAGTGGTGCTCAAGCCACAGCCTAGAGAGAGGACTGCAGCACATTCTACTTGAGTGATTGTGCCAACTGCACATCACAGTGCGTGGCAGACCTTCAGATCAGTACCCAAGATTCGTATGTTCCATTATCAGCCTGCTTTCCTGGGAACAATTTAGGTTCTTCTCTTTTTAATTCACAGGGTATGAGCTGCATTGGAATATTTTCTGTCATTGGGATGCTCTGATGGATTGCCTCACCAGCTCTACTCCTAGTTGGAGTTATTGGTGGCCTTAATAAAAAGGATGCAGAGATACTTTAGAGCATCTTGTGGTTACTGGCATTTTCACTGTTCTCCAAACTTGTTCCACGGTCTTTAACACTTTATGTCAAAAGCTTAAATGCTTTTCTTTTGAACTTCTGCCTTTGAAATTCCCATGACTTGAACTTGCCCAGGTGGCCTGGCAGTACACACATGATGTCCTGATTCCAGTTCTTGTTGTGCTGGTCAGCTGCATCCTCTAGGCAGTATGTCTACACACCCTTATTTCCTGTTTGGAGTTCTGTTGATCTATGAGATTTTATTTCACTTTTCAACACACTAGTAAGCCATTCTTTAAATATAAATAAAAATGACTTTGTTTACTTGTTCTTTTTTTAGTTCCAAGCCAACTTTCCAGCTTTGACGGTCTTCATAGAATCACAGAATAGCTTAGGATGGAAAGGACCTTAAAGAGTTCCAACTCCTTGCCATGGGCAGGGTTGCCAGTCACTACACCAGGCTGCCCAGGGCCCCATCCAACCTGGCCTTAAACGTCTCCGGAATGGAGCATCCACAGCTTCTCTGGGCAGCCTGTGCCAGGGCCTCACCGCTCTCTGAGTAAAGAATTTTATCCTAACATCTAACCTAAACCTCCCCTTTTTTCTTTAAAGCCATTTCCCCTTGTCCTACCATTATCTGCCCAAGTAAAAAGTTGGTACCCCCTCCTGTTTATAAGCTACTATTAATCAAGTACTGGAAGTCTACAATGAGGTCTCCCTGCAGTCCCCTCTTCTCCAAGCTAAACAAGCCCAACACCCTCAACCTTTCTTCACAGGAGAGGTGCCCCAGCCCTCTGGTTATCTTCTGGACCCACTGCAACAGCTCCATGTCCTTCTTGTGCTGGGGGCCCCAGACTTGGACACAGTACTGCAAATGGGGCCTCAGAAGGGCAGAGCAGAGGGGGACAATCCCCTCCCTCTCCCTGCTGGTCACCCCTCCTGTGATGCGGCCCAGGATATAATTGGCCTTCCAGCCTATGGATCTTAGAGGCTACTGTAACTGAGTGCTGGAAAAGTTCCCCATGATTTTTTTAAGGCTGTTGGTGGAACAATTAACCTCTTTAGTTTTATTTCTCGGACTAGTACTGTTGCACCCCCGTTATAACACATAACGAAGGCCACGCAATTAGCTCCCAGTCACGGTTGGTGCCAGGCAGCAGTTTCCTTCACAGCTCCCGCCTCACCTCGCTCCTCTCCACACGGCGCTCTGCTGCTTCTCCACGAGCTGCCTTGCCTCGGGGCAGCTCCGCTCCAACAAGGGGCCGTGCCGGCGTGCCCTGCTCACCCCAAAACAACGCCCGGCCGACGGCTCCCGCTCGGCAGCGCCCCGAGCTGGCAGGGGGCAGCGAGGCCAGCCGCGAAACAACCGGGGCAGACACCTTCCAACCGAGAGAGCTTTCCCCCAGCCCGTGCGCATGCAAATTGCAGCCCCGCACCAGGAAGTAGGCTGAGAGCCTCCCAGCCAACCGCCTGAAGCGGAGCGAAGTTCCTCCGCCGGCTGCGCCCGTCTCCCGGCCGGCGGGGCAGCAGCGCCGCGCTCCGCAGCTCTCGCCCGGCAGCACCCGGGAACCGTGGAGTTTCCTCGCTGCCTCCCAACTTTCGCACCCGGGAAAGTAAGTCCCTCCGCCGCCCAGGGGCCGCTCTGCGGGCGGGGGTCGGAGCTGGAGGAGGCGGGAGGAGGAGGAGGGGGGCGGCCAGCCGGCCAGCCCGGAGAGCTCCTGCCCAGGGTGCTCCATGGGCGCTGGGAGGGCGGAAGGACGGCGGAGCCCAGAGGGTCTTGGGGCAGTTGGGTCTCAGAAGAACGCTTTGCCTCTTGCCGCCGTGCCCTGCTTGTGTCGGGCTGTGTCAGGCTGCTCGGAGCCGGGTAGCCGGGTGTCTGAAGGCAGAACAGCAGCCTCAGGAGGGGAGGTGGCCTCCGGGTATTCCTCCTCAATTGCTTTTTCCAGGAGGAATAGTTCCTGCAGCATCGCCCGGGTTAAAGCAGCTGCTTCTTCGCTGTGCGCTCAGACGTACTTTGGCTTAAAAGCAAACGGCGTTGTGGTGTTTCTCATGTGGTGTTTCCTGCTGGCTGCTACCGCGTTACCGTGATACGGTGTGCCCAAGGAGCGGTCGCCGGGGGCTTTCTCCTGATTTTGATTTCGGATCTGAGCGTCAGGTCAGGTTAGGTCTGTGTAGTTCTGCATTCGGCATTTCTGTTGAAATTGCACCTTCTGCACGTTGGCAGTGAATGCAGTTCATGAGAACTCGTCCTCCTGCTCCACTGACCTCTGTTGGCACGAGAAGCTGAAGAGATTAACACTTAAAATTTGCTTAGCTACGTGTATACACATCTATATAGGAGATAGAATGTATATCCACATACGGATATGACTCCCCTCCCTACGTATAGGGAGCACAAAGGTTCTTATTCTATCGTTTCACCTTAACCCCCTGATCGGTACCTCATCCCTTACCCTTCATTCACACCTTTGAAAACAACTCAGTCTGGCCAGTCCCATCTTGGCACATCCTAATGCCCATTGGAAACGACCTGAAAGAGTTTTGTCATCTAGATAGTTTAATGTTAGTTGCAGGTGTGAATGGATGGGTAATTCTATGCCGATCACAGTACTACTAAAGACTTAAATTCTTCCTTATTAAAAATGTAGTTGTTGTTGTTGGGAAATGGCTAAGCTATGTTGGTAAAAACAGCTCAGTTTTACCAAAGAGAATCATATCGTGGGAATTGTTTCAAACCCGGTGCTGAATGCAGAGAAGGCATCGCTTATGTTTTGTGATAGGGCTTCACGTCTTTACAATAGTTACCGCCACCAACGCTGGAAGTGTGTGTGAGAAAAATCATAGCGGCAACAGGCTGCAGCAGAAATCACTTTGATACTGTTAATAGGATGTTATAAAGTCTTGGGCAAGGATTAAAAATTAATGAATTCTGTGATCAACAGATTTCTCATTCTGTTCCTCTCTTCTGAGATTTGTGGTGTTTTTCTCTCTCCTTTTCAGCTTTGTGAGCTATAGACTAGCTAGAAATGAATTGATTTAATAACGTGGAGTTCTATTTTACTTGTATGCTGTTGACACATATATGTCTTTAACCATAGTGGTGTAGAATGAACTTTCTTGTCAGTACAGTAGTTGGCTGACTTGAAGTTATTCTGCTTTTCTCCTGCCGTCTGTTGAGTAAATAAGGTTGAAATTGTTTATATATATGTATGTGTGTATATATATATATATGTTTTCCTGTTTGTCTCTGTATGAAGGAAAGGCTGAAGCTTTGTAAATGCCTTTGACCAGCAGAATTGTGCAATGACTTTTACTGACAGTGCAATGAATTACAAAACTTGCATGTATGAAGTAAAACCCTATTGCCTTTCAGGTGTTTAATATTCCTTGCTTTTAATGTTACCCTTTCAAGAGTATTTCCATAAATATGGTATTTTCTCTTGCATGTATTTGGGAATGTATAAGCAGCTCTCTCGTGCACTATTTTCCTCTGTTTTATCTATGCAATTGAATTGAGCTCCCTTTCTATGACTTTGTTGGCTCTTGTAAGGTAAATAGCATCAGGCAGCAGCAGGTGCTGTGGGAAGGAGTTCTTAAAACACGCAGTGCAGATAGTCCAGGGCCCTAGGAGCTGCGGTGTGATGACTCACAAGACCAGAGATACAATGCCTGGCCTTCCGCATGTTGCATATTGGAGAGAAGCATTTGACCTATCTATAGCTATTCAGGAGCATTTAACAACGGCAGCATTTAATCTGAGATGCGATTCCATTTCCGTCTTGAAAATGTGGCATTTTCCTATCTGTGTTTTGCATGCTGTTTGGAATCTTAATGAACATCTCTGAGGTTTTTGAGAGAAACCTTAGTGACCGTGAGCCAATTTTTTGTTTTTGTTGATGGGCTGGGAGATTTGAGGGGGGAGCAAGCTCTTTCTTCCTCTTCGTACATCCGTGTTCTGAGCAAAGGGCAGTTGTGACTTTATTTCTTGTGTTCAGGGAAGTGTAGAGCCAGTTTTACTCTTGGGGTTCACAGAGTTCTTTGTAAAGGCAGCTCTTTGCAAAACTAGATGAACACAGGAAACAAGCAGATGAGGAACAGCATGAAGGTTTAAAAAAAAAAGAAAAAAGTGAAGGGACAGTAGACACAGTAGGATTCCTTGCACTCTGCTTGTGGCAGTGCTTCTATACACAGAGTTGCATTTCTACAGCCCAAGTGATCCCTAAAGAATGCAAGATGTCATGTGATAATGTTGGGCATGAGAGGAGAATCCACTGACTGGGAATCCTCGAGGCTGTGTGAGCTTAGTGTGGAGCTGGTGATACTTCCTCATGGAGCTATGGAGCTGCGTTTATAAATAATTGCACAAAATCGTGCGTATCTGTTAAACAGACTGTTATTTCATCCTTAGAGCATCTCTGTCTCTATGAGTAGCAGCTTCATTCTGTAGAATAAATATTGCCCAGTTTTTCTTGCAGGCCATATTCCCACTTCTGTTAGTTACCTGCTGCTTTATTTCTCTCATTTATTTGTGCTATCTCTTTCATATGAGTGTAGGAGTGCTGAAGAGAGAAAGACTTCCCAACTTACCAAGCCATGCTGCAGGAAACTCTGTAGATAAGGAATATAAAATTACATTGGAATGAAAACAGCCAATAGCCTGTAGTGAAGCAAACAAGTAGGAGGAGACTACCCTACTACAATCAGCAACAGTACCTTCCCAAAGAATTTAGCTTCTACTAACAGAAAGCAAATACAACATAACTGTCCATGTTGTGTATGTTCCTAGTTTAAATTTAAATGGTAATTGTCCTTCAGGGAAGGATGTAAAGGTCTGTGCTTTCTTATTTATTTTTGTGTGATGCAAATATGTTTCCTGTTGACGTGGTCATTGAATGGTGTAATTTCTGAGGCTGAACACCCACCGTGGTGTTCGGCATCTCTTCTGAAGATGTGGGTTCGTGGTACAAAATGTAAAGGCTGAAGTACATCTTGTGCTGGAAGTATTTGCTCCAAGTGCTTAAGAAATACTTGTGTCCATAGCATACCCCGAAGAACTACTCATTGAGGTGAGTTTATTAGTTGTTTTTGTCAGCTGAACATCAGAAGAGCGAACACTGCTGGAAAGAGGAAGAGGACATGAAGGAAAGGTGAAGACTGTATGAGTAGGTCTCACTTCTATGGGGGAAAAATGGAAAATCAACACTACTCAGGCCAGCATCTCTATTACCTTAGGAGAGCATCGCCTGTCTGTTTCAAAGTGCTGGCATCTTAAGTATCTACAGTTGCTTCCTGTGTTTGCACAACACTATCTTAGTTGGTCAGTTCAAAGTACTGAAAAGATAACTGGTCTGTACAGCATTACCTTCTTCCTCTATGGTCTCTGTTGTACCTTGCATGAGGAGAGGCTAGTTCTTCCTGTCTAAATTGTGGTTGATGCATTGAAGAATTTGTTACTTGATTTGCAAAGGCTTGTTTTTTACTTTATACAGTCATTTTACCAAGCCATACAAAGATCATTTAAAAGATCCTGTAATAGTAAACTGTGAGATGTTAAAAACTAAAAAATTAGGTAGCTCACCATATGGATAGAAGACCAGGGTACATCTTTTCTTCTCTTATGATAGTTTTGGGGATTTTCTTTGTTTTAGCAAGCTCAGCCTGCTGAAAAAGAGAAAGGTTTGGAAGGAATGGATTCTATCTGAGGTAGGTTCCTAACTGCTCATTAGTTGGTTTAATGGAAAGCCATTCCAGGAAGCTCGTCACCAAGTTCATTGCCTGTTAAGTGGATGTACTGATACGGTTTCTATAACATATTGCCTTATTTTACATTTGCTCCTTTAGTTTGTACAGATAAGTACACAGAAACTGCTTTGTTAGTTTGTTTATTTGTTTTCTTTTTGATGGCATTTTATATTCAGGCTGCTTCTTGGGCATAGACTAAAACAATACGTTATTACAGAAGTTAGTGCAAAGGTAAGTATGTTTGGCTGATAAACAGGTTTGTTCTTTCCGTATATGACTGTACTAGATTCTTGCAACAACATTAACATTAGAAGTCAATTCCTATATTACACGAGTGTATTTGTAAGTTAGTAGGTCTGACCTGTGACTGAGTTTTACTCTGTCTATCTTGATAATGAAAATATTTCCCAGTATTGTCATTGGAATGGGGAATATTCTAAGTAGTAGTGTATCTATTGCATTTATTGAAATTGCCAGCTCCAGCATCATGAGTCGTTTATTCATTAGATTCAGTGGACGGAAGCTGTTTTTCTCCAGGGCACCTTCAACCCTGCCATGTGTTTTGATGCGATATCTGAACCTCTTCAGTCAGTGCTGATTGCCCTAGCGTGACTATGTTTCAGGTCCGGACAGATGGGAGCTGGAGAACACAATTGAAATGATGGTCAGTACTGGTGTCAGTGTCACTGAGGAAGTGAAAGTTTTTGGCAAACACACAGGAAGGGGATGGGCAGGAGAAAGAGGAAATCCGATGTTGGATGTTCTGTGTTCAGTTTGTTCAAAAGACTTTGCAAGAGGCATCTGAACCTGCAGTTATGGGGTAGCAAAGCATGCAAATGGGATTGAAAGGACATTTTTGCATTGCCAAGGATCTGCTAACCTATACGAAGGCTGAGGAGCAGTGTTACAGCCCTGTAGGGGTATAGAAGAACTTGCCCATTAAGCAACTCTCCGGCTTTATTGCTAGTGTGGCACTTTGTGTTCCTTTCTCTGTCCTGCAAAGTCTCTGTGCTGTCGCCGCTTGCCAGCTGTGCTCACACTGGCTGAGTGAGATACTGAAGCAGCTACCCTGGTGTCAGGGAAGAAGCACCGTGCCATATTAAGGTGAATGGTAAGCCCATTTCTCTTGGCATGTAGGTGACCTTGTTGATTGCTTCTGCTGGGCAGGCGACAGACAGCAGTGATGCATCTGAGCCTGACTAGGAGAGCTTACTTCCTTTCAAAATCCCCCTCTTAATTTGCTTGGTAGCAGTTCCCATCCCTCTATGGCTTACTGGAGTGTTAGAAAAGCATTAGAGTCACACTGCTTTGAATGATTCTGTTAATAACAATGTGCTGTCCTCCTGCTTTTTTTTTTTTTTCTTTTTTTTATTTCTTTGCCTTATTTCCTTGGAAAAAGCAGTATTTCAATCTTTTTCCTGCTATAGCAGTACTCTCTTCCTACTGCTGTTTCCTTTTCAATTCCCACATCATTTTATTCAGCAGTGTCATTCTGTTTCTGTCCTGCTTTGTTTTCAATACTGTCAGTGGTATAGGTCATTTAGTTCATCTCTTGATTTGGATCTCTGTGCAGTAACTTTTTCTTTTTCCCCTGTCACAATATAAGCCAATATGCCTTGCGTAATCTAGTTGTCTTTTGTAATCTACACGTGCTGCCTTATTAGGGAATAAGTGCCCAGAAATATGTACCTCCAGCCTCTTGCTCTGAAGTCTCAGAGTATCTGGCTCAGCAGTACTGATAGGGTCTTCGCAAGGTTTTCTGAAACCTATGCCTGCTTATAGGGCAGCTCTGTTGTTCTATAGATGGCCAGGAAGAGTCCTCTATCTAGAACTGGCATTATGTATAGATACAATCTATCTTCAGAGTAAGCTGTTAGTTGCGTTTGATTTAAAAGCGTTCTTAGCTGTACTTGAAATAGGATAATTTCCTTCTTAAATGTAACCTCTGATTTGGCTGCTACCCCTTTGTCTGCTGTCAGCTGTCCGTGATGCTGTTTCTAGCTCTCTTGGATCAGGTTTTGTTTCTCTTGTGTGCAGGAAGATTTTCTGTGCTGTGTATGAAGGGTTTTGCAGCCATGTTCACCCTCCTCATAAACCCACCTGGTTTCACTGCAGCAGCATGGATTTATCAACATGCATGTTGGCCTGGAAGAAGAAACCAAGGCTTTATGCTGAGTGTGTGGTGCTGTAGCAACAGCTTGAGCTCCAGGACTTCTGGGCTGTGCTCTGGTGGCAAAGTGCCCCAGGTACCCTGTCCCCTTGAATAGTGAAATGTAATGGAGTTAGCCTTGAGAAAGCATTACAAGCTTTGAAAAACCAACTTATGTGGAGTAGGCACCAGCAGGAAAGTGGTTTGTCTGAGGGAGTGGTTAAGTGGGGGAAAAAGATTCAAGTGAGGTATCTCTGTTTTAGATGGAACGTTTAAGCAAGTCTGTGTCTATTGTATTCATGTGTCAGAAAATGGAATATTCAGCTTTTTAATACCTTATTTGAATTGGAGATGTGAATATTGCTCTTTTCTGTAATGGATTTGACTATTTGCAGTTTGTCTTTTCCTGCTATGATTTCCTTGCTTCATTGGCAAAAATAAAAATATCAAGGTGTTTAGTTAGTATGACACAGAAAAGTCACTGCTCCTTTGAGCAGTGATGCAACCATTTTGTTTATTATACATTCTGTACCTTGTCATATCCATTGAGAAAACGTGCTTTCCTGGGGTCTGAAGTTCTCTACCCCATTAGTTATTCTTTTCTGTTGATAATTTTTTCTCCTTTTATCTCTGTGTTTCTCCAGACTTCCCTCTTCGTTTATTTCCCACTATCAACCCCATTTCTGACCTTTCAGGGATTTCCCCTTCACCTTTTCTCGTATGGTTGTATAGTCCTGAGAACTTCCTGTGCATTCCCACACTATTAAAGTGCCTTCATTGCACGGTTCTTAATTCTGTGAGGTTCAAATGTAAGTTTACTGTGGAGTCATTACAGTTTTCCTGAGCAAGTCTTAGATAACAATTGTGAACAAATACTGATTTATTCCTAGTTCTTGCTTGGAAAGTTAGCCGAATGCTGAAGACATTCAGCTGCGAAAGTTGTATATAAACAGTGGAGCTTTTGCACTGCCTGTGGTTTTTGCTCACTAAGGTATAATCATGCAGCTTGCCTGTGAGCCCTGTATTTCATATTTGAAATTACTAAGGTTATAAATTTTAACGAGCAGCCAGTACGGTTGTAATAAGAGACCTGTAATATTATTGCAATCTGTAGTATGAATGTGAAAATAATTCTTCTTAGGGACCTCGCGTTTACCACGAGTATAAATCTGCTAAAACTATCGTGTGTTTTTGTGCTCATTAAGGTCTGTGTCCTGCACTTTGTTTAAAAAGTCCTGGCCTGAGCCTCTCAGGGTCTATAGAGCTTCTCTGAGATGTCAATTACGGGATCAGAGCGTGATTCAGTGGAAGTGGCTCTGGTCATAATTGCTGGGTTGGTATCTGCAATCAACTGCCAGGCTCCTGAGCCTTAAGCAGGGCTAGAAACAGCAGAAAACATTAAATACTATGCAGTTGAGTCTCGATACTTTGTGAAGGGACCACTGTTGATTTTAGAGAAAGAAAACAAAATGTCCAGGCACAGACAAAGTAATAGCAGTGGTCAAAGTATTAAAGAGCTTCTGAAAATGAAAGAAATGGAAGCGTTAGCAAATGCAGCGTGATTCTTCAAGTCTGAATAAAACAAAAGGGTTGTCCTCCACTTAGAACTTCTCCTTAGTGCAGCGCAACTTATCCCAGACGTGGAAGGATTTGAATCAAGTTCATGTTCTTGCATAGCTGCTGTTACAAGATTTGGAGAATTTCTTTTTTCCCCCTTTCTCATTCTTGCTCTTGAGAAAGGTCCTCTGCAAAGATGCACACGTTTACAATCCAAGGCGCGTAGTTATTCCTTAGAATGTTTGAACTAGGGGCAGCCAACCGAGCTGGCGTGCCGATGCTTCACAGTCCTTTCTCCAGACTTTCCAAATTCCCATTCTCATTCCTCTCTGAAAGCTGGAAGAATGTGCAGTATTTAATTGTGGTTAACTTTGGAGGAACTACTTATTCGTGCTCATGCGTGCAACAAATGTGAAAAGAATGCTTAGAAACTTGCGTGTTGGTTCTTACTCTGTGTTTGTTCAGTGACGTATTCTTTACTGTCACCTCAGCTTGAGCGTGTTGTTTTATAAGATTTTAGTGAAGTGTGCTTCTGCCTTTCTGTGCTGAGGTTTTAGACCTGAATTACTCTGCATTCCTTCAGGACTGTTTTGTACATTTACATCTGCCTGTATCTCTTCACAAAATCCTGATCTCAATGACATTATCTAAAAAAACTCCAAAAATTGTTTACGCTGTAGCTCTTCTAGTTTTATTCTCAGTATTAGTACCAGACTGTTGCTCAGACAATATCCTCTAACACATCCACGTGCACCCCAAATTATAGCGTTTGCTTGGAACTGTTTGCTGAGGTAGGGAAGTCACCTAGAATGTGTGCATTTTAGATTCGGTGCTCCCAGAGAAATAGAATTAACATAGAGTTTAAGTTAAGAGGATGAGTTATAAATGGACCAGTGCCAGAATGTGAATTACACCTCTGAAGTTAAGGGCTGTTCCGCTAATTACACCAGGGAGAAGAAGGTCGGGTGGTTCCTGTCATGAATGCTTACGCAGTTAGCGCTGAATGTTCTCCTAGTCTTACTGTAAAGGTTGAATA
>PPHD01002962.1:0-33379 GCA_002909625.1 Bambusicola thoracicus
CTTTTTTTTTTTTTACATGTGAAGGATTGTACCTTTCTCTTTTCAACATACAAACATACCAACCTCATTACTAAAACTGATGCTTGTTTAAATATATATATATATATATATTGCTTGGTGTATGATGATGGAAACAATGTTCTATCCAGCTTCTTAGGAAATGGGAGGAAAGCTCAGTTTTCTTTGATTTAATACTATGTCTGAAAATAGCTGAAATATACTGTCTTCAATAAGAGTATCAATCTTGCAGCGTTTTTCATTTTCCTGTTTGAGAAAGGCATAAAACTTGCTAGTTGAGATGCAGAACTAGTTAAGCTGGATGCATGTAATGTGCACGAAATTTTGAGTCTGCAGTAGTTGCAATGGCTAAATAGTAGGAATACGCATTCAGAGCTGTAGAGTAAACCCTGCTAATGGATAAACCCTATTATGTCAGATGTCATTTGATATCACTGCTCAATTGCAATTGTTTATATTTTGATACAGTTCGTAACACTGCTAAATTGCAGTCATTTATGTTCTGATGGAATTTTTAAGAGTAGTTTTGAACTGTAAACACTGAATCATTGAAATGAAAATAGTAAGGACATCTAGTTCTGATTCTGGTTTGAAGTCTGAAAGCTTATGAAGCAACTGGAGCAGCAGCAATGGTAGCACAGTTAAAATACAGCTGCCTATCAAGCACATTGCCATCAATTTGTTTTTAAACCTACTCTCTACCATACAAAGTATTCATGAGAACTGAGCTGATTTTCTTGTTGATTTATGTTAAGGAGTGTGCGTCTTGTTTCTTCAGAGAAATTATCAGTTAGTTTGAAGCTGGAGAGTTCTGTTAAAATCATTTTCTGTGTTCTAGGGGAGGAAAGATTTGCTAACTAATGCTGTGGTCTTGAGAAATACTTTTTGTTTACTTAATGTCATTGTCCTCAGGGGAACGTTAACACCATTCTGTACTCCAATACATGAATCTTCAGATCTGTTGTGTCTTTCCTGTATCAAGAACTTTACCAAATCAAACATGAGAGGAAAAGGTCTGACTCATGAACCTGAGGAAAAATTATTCATTCACATGTCTGTAAACTATGCACTCCCACACAGGAATTGCTGTGTGAAAGCAATTACAAGAGCCTTCCAAGCTAACTAAGGAATCTTGCTGGTACCAGTGTAATTGATGCATTGGCAAAATTCTTAAATGCAAAAATGCCTCGGGAACCACAAGTTATTATATAAATTATTTGATGTTAGTTCTGCTCTAAGAATCTAGCATTTTGATCAATATCTAGCTCTTAAATAAGAAGGTGCTAAAACTGGATTGCAGTGGCCAGTCTGTATTCAATAGGTTTCTTTAACTATGCTATCCATATATTGTATGGATGCTTTCCTTCAACTGTGTGATTATATTCCGTAGTATGCTGAGCAGTATTAACATTTCATAAGGCCATTTCATAGATACTGAGCTGCTACAGAGTGAAGAGGTTTCTTGCTTATTATGGTAATTTCTTCTGTAGCATTTAAACTGTTAGACAAATGACACATTTAACACAAATTGAGCCCTTTTGGTTCTTATTATTTTACAGTGGGAAGCTCATTAAACCATTGCAAGATGAAATTTATTTTTAGAAACCCTTCTGATGAATGTTTTTGGAGGGGAAGAAAATGCAGTGAGGAGAATGCTTAGAAAAATGCACAGCTTAAAACACGAGTAGTATTTAAAATTGGTACCTATACTAACCTAACATGAGCTCACCACAGATCCCAAGAGTGTTGATATGGAATTCCAAAGAAACTTATTAACATCCAAAATGTATTTTTATAATAAAAATCAGATTTTGTTCCTGATGGGGAAAAATGCAGTGGGTCATTTAATGTTCCATTTAATGATTTTTATTAGTTTGTATGCATTCACTGTGATCCAAGTCCAAGTCTGTCTTTGTGAACTTAAGTATTGAACAGGATTTCTGTAAAATCAGAATTTCTGTAAAAATGCACAGTTAGCTCTGAGCACTTAGGTTATTCTGTTTTGCTCTAAAATGTTACATGCACCACAGTTGAGAAATAACTTGAATGCAGTTATCAAATCCTACTTAGGCAACAATAACCTGCTTAACACGGAAGTTGGTCTGGTGTGCTTCTCTTGCACAGTTGCAGGTGTAAAAGCTACAGAAGTTAGAGCTGTCTACAGGCTGAGGTAACTTAGTATTACAAGAATTGAGGATAGGAGCAGATTGCATCACTGAAAACATTTAAAGAAGAAAATAAGGGAGGTTGGAATTAACACAGTTTGTTGACTTATGTTTGTCAGAAGTCACTGAAGAACACCAGAAAATAAACACATACACCTTGTACTATAAGCCTATGGGATTTTTCTCTTCTTGAGGACACTGATTAGTGGAAGAAGGAAGTATTTGATATTCTGCTCGCACAAAGAGCTTGTCATTTGCTTCTAGGAACTTCTGGCTGCCCTGAGATAATTTCAGAGAGGTTATATTATCTAGGATTTGTTGTTTGATTCTTGTGTTCTTGTTTTCTTGAAGTGTATTTCTTACCTATAAGGCACCTGCGAAATTCCTTTGATATAAGTTCTAAAAATACATTAATTACTAAAATTAAGATATAGATAACGCTGTGTCTTAGTGAGCAATGTATTGCTCTACATTATGTTATGGTCTGCGTCTACTTAATTCTTAGAAATCGTTTTGCTTTTAGGTAAATTTTATAAACCAACAGCCAGCAACAGTTTGATCTCTTTAGACAGGAGTTAAGGTCGGCTACTTACAGTATTTTTTCCTCTGAATGAACATCATTTTTGAGAGATGATCTGGAGACAGATTCCAAGCAGTCCCTAATTAAAGTTAAAGGTTTTGTTTTGAGACTCACAGGTAATATTTCTTTCCCTTAAAAATTTGTACAGAGATTCTGTGTGAGCTCTCACTAATGTGTGCTCATATAGAGCTCTTGCTATTTCTTATGTGTTGTGTGCTATTAGATTATTCTTTGTTTTGAAATAGGAGATCCTGAGAAGGAACTTAATCCCAAGAAGAAGATTTGGGAGCAAATCCAACCTGATCTTCATACCAACGACCAGTGCGTTGCTACCTACAAAGGAGTTCCATTTGAAGTGAAGGGGAAAGGAGTCTGCAGGGCAGAGACAATGGCAAACAGTGGAATTAAATAAATGGTTATTAGCTGCTTGTTCGGATGTTGAAATGGAAAGTAATGCGAGCACAATAAAAAACATGAATATATAACCCTCTGAAATGCATGTCTAATACCTTTTTTTTTATTTTTTTCCCAGAGATACATACTGTTATACCTGTAACACTAACAATTCACTCATCTCTGTATTTACTGTCTTTGAGGTTGTGTTCTATGCAGTCATTAAGAACTCAGTGTTCAAGACAATTACCAAGGCTCGTTCATGGAGGAACTGAAGCCTGATGAGCATATTTTCTAGATAACTGAAAAGTTAAGAGGATCCGTGAAGCAAGAGCATCTCAGTAAGGAAAACTTTCTGCCCTACTCCTTGTGTGCTAACCTCAGTTTAAGAGGTACAGTGCTAGCGGTTGGTCAGAAGACTGCAACTGTCTTCATTCTTCTTGTCATCTTTCAACGGTTTCAGTCATCTTAAACAATTTTCAGATATATTATAAACTTCTGCAACTTTGTTTTCTTCTGTGTTTTCTGAGTAGTCTGCAGACAGTTGTAATGGGAGTGTTAAACTATGGCCCCTTATGCCCCAGAATTTGCAAAATGACATATATCAAATAGGTTGATTTGCTAAAACAAATCTGGAGTTTCACCTTTTCCACCTCAATAGTTACTTCCTAGTGAGGGAGATTACTGATGAAGGATGAGTAGCTAATAGATTACCCAGAAAATGTAGTCAGATACAAAAAAGTTGGTTTTCAATGCTTAAAACACACAAATCTTTTTCCATTTAATATACATTTTGAATAATATTTTGTACAGAATATGCTTTGATTTTTTTTAACAGAAATCGCTTTTTTTTAGGTTTTATTGTAATTATTCCGTAATAATGTATTTAAAGTAGGCACAACTACTGTGGTGATATCCTTAAATTACTCATTTTAACTCTTGCCTTCCAATAATCTGAAAGTAACCATGGCAGATCAATTCACAATAAAAATTGAAAAGTAACGATTTAGAAACACTTCACATTTCAGCGTATGCTATTTAACTGTCTACTGTCTATCTGCTCACATGGTAAGCACTTTTCTAACCACTGATATAAGAAACTTACCCAACCTGAATTTCACAGGCTTTGAACTTATTATAGTAAGCTGGGAGATGAAATCAAAGATGTAATGATACAAGATTAAAAGGAACCAAACACAAAAGGAAGAATTAACAGATTTCTTTTTCAGATGAGTTCTGTGTGTGCCTATACAGTTAACTGTGCTAATTTTTCATTCATTTGAGAATAAGCAGCAGAAATCAAGTTATTCTAAATGTACTAAATAGCATTAAGCACATGGGGAGATATTTTAACTGCTCTGTAAACTGTGTCCAGTGATATCTTATTAAACAAAGTTCTTGAAGTTCAAAAATCTCAGTTTTAACCTTTGAATTAAAGTAAGGAAATACCTTTACAGTAGACAAATGTTAAGTTTTAATGCTGGAAAGCTTTTTTAATGTGCTTTTTTTTTCTTCCAGATCTGTGTTCTCTATGAAATGCTATTTGCAATAGGATGTAGTATAAAATTTTGTTACTGACTACACTCGTGTTAGGAGCATGACTTAGAGCATTAGCTTGTTCTCATTTGTGGTTGAAACTGGGGTTCTGGATTCAGTAGCATGTGGTACTCTATGAAGGGCATGTAGTTTGGTAATCTACAGAGATATTTCCAATTTTATTTTCTGAGGTATTTGGTGGGAATGTTGAAGATTCAAATTGCTGTCTTTTCTACTGTTAGATGTTATATAGCATAGAAAATAGACAAATGAGCATCTGAAAGCTAATTTTATTCCTTGTCATGTTTAAGTAGTACTTGATAATTATTTTGTCTTAAAAAATTCAAGAGCTTTCTTAAGATAGTAGCTCTTTCCTCTTTAATTATGCTCTTCTGGTTGTCTAGGAAAACATATTTGTTCTTTACTGAGCTCAGTAGTGACAGCAGGGTACTTGAAGCTTTGTGCAAATATGCTTCCTCACTGAATCCAGCTTCTTCTGCCTTGTCTGCATGAGTAAGTAAAACTGCAGTGAAATCCTTCCATGTGGGACCTAGAAGTTCCTGTAAGGAAAAACAAATCTCAAATAGTTGTCTTTTATTCATTTTTTCTCCTTCCACCTCATAATTATGTGTTAGCAGATCAGCTTATGTTCTCTTTCTGGCAGTAATCCAGTTTATGCTATCTGAGTTGCTAAAGTTTCTGGGGATTTTGACCTTTAAAGACCTTGGCATCCCCTTCTAGTGGAAATAGGTGGCCATGCAGATAACATGTAATTGACCTGTTCTGCAGCGGGTGTTAATAGAGTTTCTACAGTTAAGTGTCCACATGTAAATAATGAAAATTGTTAAGCTACATCAAACATCTTATAATATGTAAAATTCAAGTAGCCTACATTATTTTCTACGTATAAATATTTGCATGCCATCACTAAGCTCTTTGAAAAAAGATTTCTTAATCACCTTGCAGTGAATTAAGAAATGAAACAATTTCATGTAACACTGATTTCAAGAACAGCTGCATCCCCTTAAACTGAACTGTCCTTGGTAGCACAGGAATAATGACAGGCAGAGAATTTCTTTAACTACAGTTGTTCACTTGATGGAAGGGATCAGGGAAAACAAGCTGGCTTTTTGTCAGTATGAAAGAAAGTAATATGAGTAACAGATAGGAGTTTAAGTTACAATTGTAAAAGAAATAGCAACTTTAGTACAGTCATGCAAACACCTGTCCATGTGAAAGGAAAACTATTGTATTATTGAAGTCCACCTTATAGTTATTTCAAAAATTCTGTAAACTAAATGTTTAAGTGCATAAAAGTGTTTTAAAGGATATCTTTGTATTCCCAAGATAAGCGAGGAGTTAGACAAAGGATTATGTTATATTAATAGTGATTGATCTGTTTTAGATGTTAGGGATGAGAAAAAAAAAAAACTTGCAAAATAAACTGTATTTTGGTGTAGGTTGTCTGTGGAAGAGTTGAGAGACTAGTTTTAGAGGGAGAGCGGTGCCTTTAATTATCTGAGGACTCAGATATGTCAGTGCTAATATTAGGTATGAGATCAGTATCTGCCACTCTCCTAATACATTAGACTATTTATTGGATTAAAAAATGCAGACTTAAATGCCAGCAGTCTTCTGTATGAATTATTGATAGACCATCCCTAATATGTAGAGGATTATTGTGAGAACTCCTTATTGCTAAAAATGTAGTCCTCGTGGTAGTGTTGTCTTGGAATGGCATACTGAAACACAACCTTATTGATCATAATCCCAGCACTCAGACAGCTGTCCTGCCCCATTTGTTTGTGGCTGCTGTAATCATGGCATGATAGTCTTTTAAGGAGATAGTAACTAAAATAAGTTATAATTAAGAAACAAGGAGGTGTTTCTTCCTCACTGTTTTGGTTTTAACATGTTTTATTTAATCTATGCTAGGATTTTTAAAGCTTTGTTAAAGGAGAAGGGTACAGGGGGATCTCCTAGGCTTTTACCGGCCACGTGGCCTTGATCCAAAACAATCTCAAGATGATTTTTCATTGGCTTAAAGTAAAAATTCTAGAGGGAAGTGTTGATTCCTCTTAAATAACAAAGTTTAGAGAAATGGAAAACTGTATGAAGAAGGGTAACAATGAGAAAAAAAAAAACAGGGATTTCACTGAAGCGAAAGACATTCGTTTGCAGTGTTACCTACTTCCAAACATTTTCTTCCACATAGATTCAAAATATTTGCTTCAAGTGAGTAATGCTAGAAGCTTGCCAGAATAAATGTGTTAACTTTCTAACTTTTTTCTTTCCCCTTGAATAGATACAGCATTAGTGATAGTGACTTTGTATATGATTTTGGACCTATTATTCTCTCTTTGGGCTATGCTTTATCCTATACAGACTGCAGGAGAGTGAAGTAACCAAACAACTTCTTCAAACAGCATGTCTCATCAAAAAGCTAGCAGTGTCATAGTAAACCCTTAACTAATTTCTGTGAGAGAAGCTTATTTTGCCAGGTAAATTTGATTCCAAAAATCTGTAGTGTTGAATCCAACTACAGCATAGCAGTTCTTGCTTTTCTTTTCTCAGGTTCAACGTGGTGTGTGTGACAATGCTGTATAGTGTTAGAGCTATGAATGTAAATACGTGTGTATTTCAGCTGGTAGATTGGAAGGTGTTCCAATTTTAGGTGCACTTCTCTAATTCATATCTGCAGTCAGTGCCTCTGTAGTTACTTTCAACCAAAGACAAAAAGAGTTGCCATTACAGTAGAAACTTCTATTTATTTGTTACCTGGATGAACTGAACTGTTTGATCGTTTTCATCTGGACACAGAGGCAAGTCAGCCCTCAGGACTAGAAGAGCAAGATGCAGACCTTCCTCCCTGAAGTGCTGAGCCAGGGCAGATCTCACTGCATGTTTCACCTGCTCTTTGCTCAGGCTGCTGTGAGGGTAACTTGGAGTGTCAAGTACCCGAATGCGGAGAGCTAGCTCACAGCCATTTCTTCGTGTAATCCCCAGAATACAGCAGCTGTGCCCAAGACTGCAGCAAGTGGTCACTGAGCTTGGGGAGAGATGGCTTTCAAAGTCCAAGCTGCCTAGCAGGCTGTTCCCAGTAGCACTTTTGCCAGTCTGAGTTCTTCCAAGGACAACAAGGTTGATTGTCATCTCATTGCTGCCTGCCATTGTCTTTGGTTTTTATCTGCAAACCTGTCATTAAGTGAAGATGGAATAACATGAGCTGTTTCAGACAACAACTTAAACAATCCAGCAAAAATGTAAAAATTCAGTCTCGTAAGTGTCTTTCCTTGCCTGAAATCTTTAAGGAGTGTATGCTCTAGACATTCAATGCAGCACATGCATACCTCTGATCCAAGGACTTATCTTTGCTGTCCTTCTCCAGACTCCCACTCAGAAGGAGCAAGACTCTGGTAGTTCTCACAACAAGGAGAGCAGCCTGATAGGCTGTGCTTCTGCACTGTTGGAGCTGAAGAGCTGGGAAAGAGTCAAGTTTCAGAAGAGATTTAGGAACAATGTGAGGCAGATAAAGCTTAGGATGGGCAAAAAGCATAGAGGGGAAGAAGCTGAGAAACAACTGTGGAAAATGCAGAAGAATGTTATGAAAAAGGAGGAAAACTGGAGGAGGAAGAGGTTAGAATAGTGATGACTGCATGCTGCTGTTACTAGTAAATCTTTACCTGTTTTTTGAGGGGCTGAGCTGGGAGATGAAGATAGTATGGGAGAAGTAGCTTTTAAAGGAGTGCTTCTGCAGCAGAGAACAGCTTGGAAGATCTTTTGTCAGCTTCCACTAAAACTACAATAGATAATGATTCAGGAGAGCATTCTGATACAGGCAAATATAGGAAGTATGTCTTAATGAAAAAAAAACAGCAACAGTGAAGCTAATGCTGCAGATTCAGTCTCCAAATTTAGACTTCAGACATTGGAAATCTACACTATCATATAGACTTCGATAGCACAGTGGGGAAGAAGAGTGTAGGCTAGTGGTTGGAGAGGGGAAATGACTTCATAAATAAGCAGTCTTACTTTCTTGTCTGTATTCTTTATCTAATAGATTTTGGTGCACATTAATTGTCTCAGGGATATTGGTTGATGAAATACATTCAGGTGTTTCAGATGAAAAAGCAGTTGGTGAATAAGCAGCGTATTTTAAGTTATCGGTGATGTTGAAGTCAGTGTGTTGTGTGTTGGTTGGTTGCTTTTTAATATACCGTGTTTATATACTTGGAGATTGTCTGCAATTAATTTATTCAGATTTTTGCCTGAGCAGATCAGTGATTCTCCTTCCTATTAAGTCTGCGCCTAAATCAGTCTCTTGAGATAACTCAGGTACAAAGCCAAACATGCAAGAACTATTAAGTTAAAATATTAATTTTGTTATAGACAACACTGAATTCTGTACATGATCTTTCTTGCAGAATTTGGCATTTTATATGGAATTTTCCATTATCAGTTCCCTTTTAATCTTAAGAATACCCACCTATTCTCTTTAAAAAAGACGCTTTATGAAGTTACACCGATGAATAAACCAATAACGGTAAATGTGAAATGTATTCATCTTCTATATCGTAATAATATGGAGATGGATAGGATGGAGGACATGAATTTGTGCACTCCTACCTCTTTCTTCCCCCAGTCATAACCAAGGATTTTTGTTCTTTTTTCCCTATATGCAGTCTACGCTTAAACACTTAGGTTAATTTCATAGTTTGTCTCTTACCTTATATTTCCTGAAAGTCTTTTTATTCAATCTTCATTCATAAACCGTGTGTGCTGAGCAAAAAGTTCATACGTGAACTTTGAAACTTAGAGCAGCAACGTACCACGCTGAGACTGTTACGTACACATTAATCTGGTTAATCTATTACTGATAGATCCTCATTCAATTTGTTGTGTTTGGTCAGTACTTAGCGCTGTCTGATGCAAATACAGTTTTATATATTAAGTGGGTATTTTTGAAAGTTGCTTAATTTCTTCCAGCAGTTTAATGTGAGAGCGATAATGGAGTTAGTGGATTATTTTGTTTCATGTTCTTGAATGTGTTCTTATATGTATATGACGAGTATATGCACTTTCTTTTATTCTTACAATGAATTAATAGCTGCACTATTTTCAACATACAGCATAAGCATTACATAGATGTAAAGCTGTTTCTCTAAAAAGGTAGATTAAAATAATCTGAAAATAGATAAAAATACAGAAGTCATTTGTGAATCTGGAAGAAAATTGAAGAAGAGAAGACTGACACCAGTGTCAATCATTTTCATTTGCTGTTGGCTAGGTAGGTGTGATTTTTTTCTTTGATCACGTGCTATGCTTGGTATGTTTTGCTTGCAAGTGTAATTCTTTTCCGTGCTATAGTAATACTAAAGGCAAAAGGTAAAAAGATAGGTCTTTTCTAGGATATCACATACTTTTTAGGTTTTTTCCCCACAGGTAAGAAATTTCTGTGCCATAGTGGGAAACAAATCTACATTTGTGTTCTAATGACTGGATACTGGTAGTAGAACAGAAGAGTGCTTGTCTGGTTCCAGAGAAAGATTCAGCTGTAGCTCCTCTCTGACCATAAATTCTAGGTTGATGGAGAGATGTGTTTAATCCAAGTATCTGGTAACCAAAGAATGGGAATCTGCTACGTAGGCTTTTTGTAGTGGGAAGAAAAGTAAAGACACTTTCCAGAGCCCATTTGGATAGTGTTGTTATCCAAAATGTAGCTCTATGTGGGAGCTCCTAAGCCACGGTTTAATGCAGTGCAAGGTCTGCTTCAGCCTGCAGCAGTGTAGCTACGGCTTCAGTTCTTCCAGAAATCTGTCTCCCAGTATGGTGCCACAAGCACAGCTACTGTTTTGGCAGAAGGTAGGAGCTAATGGTGCCTTAACAGCCTGCTTCGGTAAACTCACATTATTCTTCATGAATGGGTTCTTTTGCGTTGCCTGGCTTTAGACAACTGTGTAAAAAAATTTGTTGCTCTATATTTTTAAGAGCACATACACAAGTTAATTGCCTTGAGACAGCTCCCTACTCTTCAACTTGCTTATTTTGATGAGAGGCGAGACGTTAAATCTTTCCTTGTTTAAGTAGCTGTGGCACCTACTGCTTGTTCCTACTGTGAAAAGACTTGTAGGTTAACATTGTGCAGACTGCATACAACTCAAGTCCTACAGGTTTTATCTCTTTATATATAAAGTGTATAGCAAGGTTCCTTTTTCTGCTGCTGGAAGCAGAATTGAAGAAGAGTGCTTATAGGGTGACACTTTAAAACCAAGAGTAGGTCAGACTCATAGAACTATGGATATTGCAAATAGGAAATCTGGATGCTTCACTTGATTTTTGACTAGAAGTCTTGACTTTGGTTAAATTGTCGCAGTCTAGTTCAGCGCATTTTGTTGGGCTGTTCTTATGTCTAGTAGTACCTCTCATTAGAGCTGAGGCAGTGTGCGTCATCCTAGCAGCCACATAGTAGCCTGCCTGTGAAGCAGTTTAAGCTGTGCGTGAACAAGGATTCAGAATACCAGGAAAGCTAGAATTGCAGAAGTGGAGTCTTGTATGTAAAATACAGTTTGTTTAGCTTTAGGTAGATCAGGGCTCTTATACTGGCAAAATTGCCATGAAATTAAGAGCACTGTAAGCGAGGCAGTGATTAAATGTTGCCTAAAAGTTACCTAAGCCTTCTTCCCCACCACCAACATGCAGTTTCTTTCCATTATTATTAGTGTAGCATAACCTGTGACAGGATGCAGCTGGAGTGTCTTATGTCAGCATGGACAAAGGATTTTAAGAAGTCATCTTCCAAGGAAAGTATGATGGAAAAAATCAAACTGTTTTATATGACATTTGCTTAGTCTCCTTGAAGTACGTGAAAAGAATCCTCCCCAAGGTGGCAGTAGCAGCTTACTTCACAGGTAGTGTAAAACTCAGCTGGGGGTCCCCTTGCTCTAGAATCCAATGCTGAAATAAAATACCAGGTCAGAAATAAGCTGAAGTGTTAGAAGTACAGAGCAATTACAAGAGTCTTGAAACATCTGCTGAAATAATGAAGATGTGAAAAACATTTTTCTTTCCATTGTCATAAGGGGTATTTATTTATATTTATATGAAACATGTTTTCTCTAATACATAGCGCAGCGTCTTAATGAGTTTGAACAACAGTAATTCAAAGGTAACACTTAAGAAACTGGAAGTTTTATTTGTTCTTCTTTACATGATTCTTCTTCTAAAAGATCTTTGTTTTCCCTAGCTTTTGAATTTAGTTGGTGACATTTATTGTGGGGCTTTGAATATGAGATCTTACAGTCTACTGGCAAAAGTTGAATTTTCAAAGAGCAAGTACAGAATGTAACAAACTTCTATTTGATGCTTTGTAGCACTACTCACTGCCTGTGGGTAAGCTATTGTTTGGTTTTCTTTGTGTTTATTTAACTTTATTTTCAAAAAGGCAAGGAGAAAACTGAAACTGAGGTCTATTATGGATTGGCAGGCAAGAAGGCTTCCTGGAACTTAAAAATGAGTCTTACTGCTCCTGCAGAAATATCAAGCAAGTCTCGAAAGGAATTGTGAAGAATCTAAGGAAGTGAGGCTCCTAATCAGGAGCTTGGGCACGCAGCTTCTTCAGATTTTGAAAGAGAGCAGTGCTAAAATCATTTCCAAATTTCTACTGGATTTTTATGTACGTACAGTGTTAACTAAAGTTGCAGCACATTTTTGTCACATTGTCCCGTCAGCTGTTGTTCTGTTGTATTCCTGTGATCACCCAGTTGGTCTGAAAGCACCCTGAGCAAGCTCTCCGCCCTGCTTGTCAGTGTGTGCTCCAAATAGGCTACTCTTATAAACTGAAATGGCATAGGTTCTTTTGAGGCACCACATCTCTTACCATGTGTCTCTTTTCAGTTCCCACGCCTTCCCATCCCTTACAGCTTCTTTCCCTATGTGGGTTCTCATTTGAGCCCAAGATGATGCCATAATAAGTAATTTTAGATGTGCTTTGATGAAGTTCTCTTAAAGAAAACACAGTGAGGCCATTTGATGGATTGCCACACACAGAGGCAGGCTTTAAGCATTCCCATACAACTTGAGAAGTCCAGGAAGGTATGCAGGCCATGTAGTTGGTGTGGATTCAGTTCTTTTAGACATGTAATTTCAAAGAAAAGCCAGACATATCACTGCTAAGAGAAGGACCATCTACCGATGCTTTATTCCTTTTAGACTGCATGCACAGTGAAATGTCTCTTGATCCTAGAGGAACACTCATAATATTCCCTAATGCTTCCTTAAAACAGACTTTTTTGCTTGCTTAATCCTATCCTTACTGTTCTTGGTATTTTTGAAATAATCTATTAGCAGCAATCTTCAAGATGCTTCTCTCTGTGGTATGGATGGCTGTGCGAGTAGATTGGTTTTACCAAGAAGAGAGAAAGAGAAGTAAAGCTATAAACAAATGCAATTGCACCTACTTTGGGACACTGTACAACTGCAGAACTAGCTCCTCAGGTTCCCATTGTAGTTTTTACGGCAGAATATTGGTTCAGGGCAAATGCTTTTGGCAAACCAAGAACCTTGCATTTTAAGAGAGATGGAGCAGAACTGTGAGCATGATTAGAGCATCTGCCAGAATTTCTCTATTCTCTCACTGAATTACCAGAATTCACAAGATATCCCTTTCCTTTTTCTTCTGCAAAAACTTCAAATTAGAAACCATTATCTTTGCCATGTTAATTTGGGAAGTCTCTCTGTTGTGGAAGTATTGTCTCCGCTTAGTTGGCAGGAGTGATGTTCTTCCAAAGCCTTTGCTTCTCAGTTCTTCTCTGTAAGAAGCTACTTTTCTTGTTTCCTGTTAGTATGGTTTAGTGTGACATGGCTCTGCAAAATGCTGGGGGATGCATTCTACAGTGCAACTTACCACACTCACTGTCACAGGCTGCCAATTTCTAATTCTCTTACTAATCCCCACCTTCTTTGGTTTTACTAGCATTTTCCTCCATTGCACTGTATCTGTTTTTTCATATAGAAGGAATATTTTTAATATATTTTACAGTACTGTACTGTCTTATGAGGCGATTCCTTGGAGAGACTTAAACTTGTTTGGGTCTTGTTTCCATCCATGGTGCCAAGATTCATTTTCTCTAGTGTAAAGATTGGACATATGTTGCTAGTGCCCAGGATTGACTGTAGGTAAGGGCTATGCAGCAAGGCTGATATTTGTATCTGTGTTATCTGATTCAAGTGAAAAAGACAAAAAGACAGAAGAAAAAAAAAAAAAGGCAAGAAAAAAGAAAAGAAATCAAAAAATTAATTAAGACTATACATACATAAATAATAGTAAAGGAAAACTAATTAAATTGTAAGCTTTTGACTTCAAAGGCAGATACTTGGGTAATACGCAATATCCGGAAAGCATGAAAATACAGACTTAAAGAAGAGTCCTATTTCCCTTACACATACTTATCTGGATAAACTTTGTGGCTGGCCACATGTATCTGTATTGACAATGAGTCAGATGAGTACCATGGTTGTTCGCTTTCTTGTGATTAATCTTATGTTCAGCCTCATAAGTAAAAACATTTTGTCTCTGGGGCATATGTCCTGTGAGTGGAGAACATACCCAGAAGCTCAGGAAACCTGGATCTGGCTACTGTTTTTGTAACTCTCATTGCATTATTTAGAGAAGCTGCACAATTTCTCTGTCTCCTCATCTAAGTAGTGGAAGGAGTCTTCACCTCTTTTGGCAACATGTAGTAGGAGTTATTTAGCTGCAGGCCACAGATTTTTTGTAGGGCAATAGCAGCGTTATTACTTTTTGTTTTTAATGTTATCATTATTCCAAAATGCTCGATAGGAAACCAGATAACTTGAGGCTTACTTTCCAAAAGTATTCCCACGATGCCTGGAAAGGTTATAGCCTTTGTAACTCCAATAACCACAGAAGTTGTACCTCTACACAGGGATGGTCTGTTCGCAGTGCTACTCATATGCTCTCTAATCCTTAAGTAGTTTTTCATAGAATGTCAGGAATACGAACCATAAAGCTTCTACGTAAAAATGATACCTTTTTACTCAATAGTATTCATAAGTTTTCAAGACAGCTTTAGTTATTTCATTTCTTATTTTCCAAGCTATGCAGGGAGAAAGAATACAACACATGTTGAGGACTTCTCTTAAAATACCCAATAGCTAACAATTTGCTATATTTGTATTCTGATTGTAGCTCTTTCTTGCCTTCTCTCTGCATACGTACATTTTAGAGACGGTCTGCTCAGTTGCTAGCAATTTTTGTAAAAAGTACAGGTTTAAGAAACTGGAATACTAACTAGGAATACAACTACCCTTTCTTGTTTCCGATAATCATGATAGCTTATGAATATCAAGCCTTGAACAGATCCTTTTTTAAAAATTATTTTAAAACATTCCAAACGAATTGAATTCGAGGATATCTTCCTCGAGTATTTCACTACGTGAAGCCACTGAATATGTAATGTCAGTATGATGGTGTAAAAGTCCTTCTACAAGCCAGTGTGGCTTGCTCTGGCAATATTTAGAAAAGTGGAATTGCTGTGTTTGATATATTAAAACTTTGAATAGTGTGTGGGAGGGTGCAAAGTGTATGGTTATAAACCTGGAGTGTGAATTAGGACCACGAGTCCCAGACTCTGTAATTAATCCACTTTCATGACTTAAAGTGTGATAATCTGTTGTCTTATTTGGTGGCTGGAAATCTGCCTGTTAATGTAAAATACAGAGCTGCATCACCACTTGTTTCCCTGAAGTTAACATTTTATAGATATAGACAAGAAAAATGAAAGTATGGAAACATTACAGAGTTAAGTTCCGGTCAGCACTGACATAACCGGGAGCAGTGGAAGGAGCTTTAGGTACAGCAGAGAAGGAACAGCGGAGGGGTGAGAAATTGTAGGCTGTTTGTTGTTGTTGCTGATTGTTTTTTCTGGGTTCCCCCACAGCTGAAGCCTTTTGCAAAGCATCTTCAGATGCAAAAGATTGATACTCACATACAGAAAATTGTTTCTTTCAACATGTGACTGTCTTTATAGACAGGAGGAACTGATTGCATCTTCTGTCTGTTTAGTTCCTTAGCTGACAGCAGCCTCTGTGCCTCAGAGAATGTTTTTTTTCCCCTCCTGCATCAGATATCTGGTTGTTTCGTTTTTTTTTTTTGTTTTTTTTTTTTTTTTTTTTTTTTTTGCCAGTGCTTTCCAAATCTGATGCAATCCTGGGCTCTCTCCATTGAGGATAACTGGGAGCAAGAGAAGGCTTATGAACACCATGAACCATGTCAGGTTCATGTGCTCTGATAATGTAAGCTGGAATAAAAGTATTTTCTCTAGGTTTTTGTCCAAGTACAAAGTCCCCATTGTATTTTACGATACAGAACAGTAAAGCATGGGAGGAGTTTAAAATGAGGTGTCATGCTGTGACCAACCTCTGTGGGAGAGATGAGGGTGTTCCATTTTTAGCACAATGAAAATGAAACATGGCTGGTGGAAGCTGAGCAAAAATGTATTGTCATGTGATTTTGAATGGGCCTTTTATCATCAGAACGAAGATGTATAGGACATAGCAGCTCATAGAGAGCAGCCATATAGCAGAGAATAAATGTCGACTCCCAGGGAGGTAACAGAGTTTTCTGCCTAGCAGTTAAATGAACAATGGAAAGAAACCAGGGCTTCCAAGTGCAGCTAAGTTCATTTTTTCCAATTAAAAACGAATGTAGTGAGTTGATGTTGTCACATCGGCTTCCTCGTAGTTCGAACCACACTTGCCCAATATCATCGGCTAATATTTTTCAAAATCTTTTTTTGGTCAGCACAAAATAATTTATGGCTACAGAGAACAAACAAGAGCGCTAACTTCTTTCAGTCTACACCCACAATTCCTTTTTTTAGAAAACAGATTTGACAGATTTGTCTCAAGTGAGAGAACAGATTTATTTTTTAGAAACAGAACTGTAAAGTGGGAAGAAAATTCACAGCTGTCAGCATTTCCATAACCTCACAAGACCCAATTTGTTGTCTTAATTTATGGGGAAAACACATTGTTTTTCTGTTTCAGATTTGCGTAACTGGATGATTATGTATACACAGCATTTGTGCAGAAGATGTGCTGCTTTTAACATCTGTCAGAGAACTACATCTCAAACTCCTTCCTGTTACCGTCAGGAACCTTCCCATTACCTTCCTGTTACCATCATTCGTCATTACCGAATGCCTGGGACTTTAAACTTATTTTGAGGGTTCTTACACTAGCAAAAGCACATATAAAATTAGGATTCATTGGCTAAATTATCAGTTTCTTTAGAAAAGACCAGCTACTGACAAAGTTAAGCAGGCTGATCTGGTGCTTCTGAGGGGCCACTAAAGAGCTGCAGTCATGTCCAACCTGATGCGTGCTGAAAAGGTGGCTGTAGACAGACAGTCTTAAATAGATGGTGGAGGAGAAATCTTCACTGTGAGTACGAGAACTCTCAACCTTCATATATCCTTGATGTCAATTAAACTGCCCAGATATGAAATAGGTTGTCTTCTGGTAACGTGTGACAGTGTTCACCGAATGCTGGAGAAGTTTAGTAAAGGCTTCAGTCACGCTGTAAGGGCAGTGATATTGCAGTATTTTCTCTATCCTTCAAAAAACATAACTTCACTGTAGGAATTTAAAAAAAAAAAAAGGCAGTTTCTTAAAAATGGTAGAAAATAGCTTTGTAAGGCTGCAGTTCTTGATTTGCCATAAACAGAGTTCCACTGACACAACGTGGAGCTGGCAGGCTTTGTATGTGAATGTGTTGAAAAGGGCAGACATGAAGCACTGCACGTCAAGAAAGCATGAGAAATAACATGGAAGACATTGGTTTCTGGTGGTTTAGTTTTTTTTAATAATTTTTTTTTTTTAAGTCTGTTTAGAAGATGGGAAGTTCAATGGCTACATGAAATGTGAACTATATGTCACTGCTGTCTTATTTTTATTTAGTCCACAAAATCTGGCATGTTGTCTTATTCTGCATGATAGTCACTGTTAGGGAAGACTCAGCTTGTGGACCCTGGCAGCTGAAAAGAGGAGTTTGCACAGATGACTTCACACTGTTTAGAATTTCTGCATTTGGTGAATATTATGGAATTGCTAACAAATTAGTTCTTTTTAATTGCAGTGGCATGTATGCATTTCCTGTCCCAACATGTCCATGCTTATTCATAGCACACCAAAAGAATTACAGGATTTTTTTTTTTTTCCTTTTGAATGCAAACAGCATGAAGAAAAACTGTTTTCTGGACATCAAAGAGACTGTAGTCAAAATGACCAGTTCAGACAGCAAGCAATGGAAGTCTGAATATTGGCCTGTTTTATACCTTTACCAATAATGAGACCAGCTATTAAAGCAGAGGAAAAAGGGCAGAGGGGACTTGCCCACAGTTTGCGTTGATTAAAAAAGAACAACAAACAAGTTGGCTGAAAAATTGTAATTGGGGCAACAAGGTGGTGAAATCAGCCTTTTTGGTCCTCAGTACAAGGATGATGTGTACATTTAGGCTGTAATTTGGGTAAGACGTTGGATACTTCAGTTCTGTCCATGCACAGAGTGACTCATGTAGTGTTTCACCTTTAAGATCTCTGTATTTAACCGTACTGAAAGACAGATTTAGACTTGGGAATCATTTCTACACTGCAGCCATGTCTACAGTGAAACACAGCAAACACACAGTTTAGAGCAGGAAGTTAAATATATCAGAGGAAACAATGAGGGACTGTGAAGACAGAGGGCAATTTCTTACATGGAATGTTGCTGGGGAACACCAGCTATCTGTTGGCAATAATGTCACGGGAGCTTCCTTTTGCTAATCCCTCTTGCCCAATATGAGGTTTAAACCTCATATTAGTTATTATTAGTTATATCAGTTAAGGGAAAAAAAAAGAGTGCAAGCCCTTGTGCAGTCCTAGGAGAAAGGAAGAAAACATTGTGTTAGTCTCGAATAGGTGCAGTAGTAAGTAAGGCAGAAGCTGCAAAGTAAGTTGTGATTAGACTGAGTGATGAAGGAGAGTGACTGGTTTGTGCATTGGTTGGTTTATTGTTTGGAGGGGTCTAACCTGAGTCTGAAGAACTTGTAGGAGTGGTGAAAGAGATGTAGTGAAACAAATAGAAAGAGTGTACAGCTTTGCTCAGGTTCTCTGCAAGTTAAATTAACACACCTGGGTTTTTTTGGAAGCCTTAGAAAACCCATCTGTCCATGTGCATCTGATACCAAGCATCTAAATTCAAACTATCTTCAAGATTAGGGAAAGGTGATATGCTTTGGAGTCTCTGGAAGTGAACATTAGTCCTGGAGCAGAAAGCAGCGGGAACTTTTGTGGCTTAGGACATGATGAGGCTTAGGTCAAGAGCATCACAGTGGGATAGTTCAAGTAGGCTGTGTCTTCCTTGTTTTGACCCCTAGATGACAGCTCTAATTTCTAGAAGTTTTTGGTGTACAAGAATGTTTACTGGCATATGTGAGAATTTCAGTAGTGAATTTTTTACTTCTCTAAATCATGCAGTTTTTATTCTTTACTTGTGCATTCAGTTTTTCTTTTCTTTGGCAAGGTCTCAGATATAAGCAGCATCCTATGACTGTCGAACTGGTCTTCTTGCCCTTTTTTCTGCATCTGTCTGTCACTTTTGTATTCACCTTGAACCTGGTAGATGCTGTGGTCTGCAGCTTTTTAGATTAACTGACTGCAAAGAGTGTAGAAAGAGTTTAAAGCATGAAACTGTCATTGTGAGAGTAGCTTAAGAATACTGATCAGTCATTGATACATGGAGGTATCAATGAGAGCTAAAACAAGATAGAAGATTTGTTAAGTCACTATTAAACTTAACCTAGAAAAAAAAGCAAATATATTCCTCTTGCATTGAGCCCTTGGAATGTGACAGTGGTCATTAAAATTAGTTAGATTTACATGAATCGCAGTAACTCATGATTCCTGCAAATGCAGCAAATCAAATTCCTTTCTGCTGTACCCCAGAACAACTCAGTTGGGTTCATTCATTCTAACTACCGCAGTGCTCTTTTAGTTGTGTGTACTTATAAATCATTTGAGTTACACTGGTTAAAACTGAAATAACATTGATGTAAGCGAGACCTTTCACTTTAAATTGAGATGGCAAAATATGTTCAGCCTCTTGAGAGGAAATGACAGTGAGCTATGGCATACTATAGGAAAGCTGAGCATTAAAACTCTTGGGGTCACACTGAGAAGCTCTTTGTAAGGCCACAGCCTCTCACCTCATATTTTCCAGTGTCCAAACTGACTTTAATTCCGTTCAAAAGAAGGACACTCAGACTTTTATTTTTCCTGAAAGTTTGCATTCTCATTTCACTCACTTTCACAAAGAATGTTACCTCAGAAACATTAAATGGAAAACATGTGCTTCAGGGCTAATGGTATTGCTGCTTTGTATGGTCAGCTCCAAATTCTCAACATAAAGGCTTTGTTAATCTAAAGTGAAATAAAAGCAGCTGTCATAAAGCATGTGATATATAAGCTCTCATTTATAGTTGTATTATATTTCTCTTATTATTTTTAATAGTCTGAACTGAGAGAGAAAAAAATGTTTATTGAAACGATAAAAAGCAGCACTTCTCTAAACATTCCCTCTCAAGAAAGGGAAGATGAGTATTTTGTCACTGATAGAAAGTTGCAGTTGTTAAATGTCTTTTTTCTCCTGGTACTCATTACTCTCAGGTGTTGTGCATTTTACATACAAAAGAACAAGGAATAAGTGAGCACTGCAGATAAGATAATTTCACAGATTTTTTAAGAAGGAGCATTTTTCTACTCTCTCATTAAGTTCTTGTTCTGTCATTCTCAGTCAGGGATTTAACTTGGTTGGTAGTGCCAAGGAAAGGATTTCTCCCATGTCCCTACTTTGATGGTGTTTGACTGCAAATGTATGTTGCATTTGTCTTCTGCAGAGTCTTCTTTTGCCTAACTTGCAACTCACTAATGCAATTGATGAGCTTGAATCCCTCCTTGTTAAAAATGATCAGTCTCTGCTGAAACAATATTAGATGTTGCACAGTGAGGCTCAAAGGATGTGGTTCACGTAACAGAGGTTTCGTGTTGGATAAGCAATGGGGGAAAGTCACTGGCCTATCTGACTTGCTTGACAGACAGCTGCAGTTATGAAATCCAGAGATTCTTACCTGCCAGAATGTAGGTGCTACATCTGAACAGTAATCTGAATGTTTTCATTTTGGGATTATACAGCTTTTAAGATACACAATGTTTTAGTTATGCACAGGTATCATGGGAAAACTTGCTTCATTTTTAGGATTATGGATCACTGTGTGTGTGTCTGATTTTTCTCTCTGAAAAATCTTTTTGGAAAGGTGTGTATTAAAAACAGAACCCTCAGATGTAACTTGAAGGCTAAACTATTTCATCAAGAAACTAAAGCTTCTTGACAAAGGTAAACTCTGAAACTGAAAACCAGAACTGCATGAAAGTGTTTCCTCTATGTTTTTTCTGAGATGCTGATGATCATTTGGCCATGTTAAATTACGTTATGGAGCAGTTTGCAAGTACGTGAAAAGTGTTTAGGATCTTGATTTGGAAATGTGCCTTTCAGTGTGTCTCAAACTATGTTTTCTTCACTTCCTTGCTGGTCCTCATCAAGGCCATTACCTTAGAAGTTAGAAAATAATATAGATATAAAATGTATCATGCATGTTTATTCATTGCATCTTCACTGTTTTCATCTTAAGCCACAATGGGTGAGTTAGTTGTTATAAAGCAATATGGCCTCTGGGTAGGTTAGTCATCAATTTAAAACTAATGATTTTGGCACTCTGCAGAGAAGAATAAGGAAAAAAAGGGTATTATTGGAAAATGAAACTAACAGTGAGGTGTCTTGTAAGCAACACAGTGCTTTTCCCTTCAGTTTCAGCTGTCTTTCCATCTCCCTAACTTCAAAATTGATTTCTGACATTATTCTATTTAATATATTTTGTATTTTCCTTCCGCACCCCTAGAAAGAACTTTCAGCATTCACAGTAGATACCTTTAGCCAGCGAAGTGTAATTTTAAGACGGTATAAAAAAACCCCACTCATTTTCAATGTTCATTTATAGCTGCTCTTTGTAGAGCCAGTATCCATTTCATAACACACATCTTACGATACTTGTTTTAGTGGACTTTAACTGGGATATCCTCAAATATATTGTTTCCCCCTTTTCCCCCTTTTCCAAATCACAGTTTCTCTTTTTACAGTTGTTCAAGAAATCAGAAACCTTATTAAAAACTGTAAAAATGGAAAAAAATGTGTTCTCTGATGCCAGAATATCTGTCTAAGTAGTTTTTATGGTCCATTTTTTCCTTTTGCACAAGATCAAAGCATCAAGGGACAAGAAAATAGGGTGAGAAAAGTCAATTCAAGCTTGCAGAAATCATGCTCAGGCCAAATATTTATCTCGTGATTCATCAAAAATGTTGCAAAATATAGTACCGGATTTTTAATGATCTAAGGTTTCACTGCCAGTTCTTGTAGGACATCCTGTTCTGGTGCCGTTCTTAAAGAAAAAGAAGAAAAGAAGTAAAGAAAAAAGAAGAAAATGCGTTAGGTTGAACCATAACTTGGAGAGATCTGAAAGCCACTAACAGATGGGCGTTTTTCATCATGAAGTGGTGTTTTTTAAAGAATGTAAATATTTATGTTCCTGGTGGTATAGGACTCGATTTTAAAACTGAAAGAAGAGGAATTTTTTGTAATCAAACAAGTTCCTGTTTCTGCTCTAAAAATAAAGGGAAGTCTTCCCTTTAGGGAAGAGTGAGGCAAGTTCTGAAAGTAAGTGATGTAAGATGTGACTCTGGTCATCTTTTACTTGAATTCTGCAGATTTCAGAACTTCAAGTGACAAGCTGATGAGCAAACGATTCCTTATTAAAAGACACTGATTCAGTCCTTTAACACTTAAAGGAGCCCTAATGTCTGGGATAACAGATTTCCAGGAGAAGCAAACAGGTACAGAGCTCCGTTAGGAATTGGTTGACTGAGACACTGTGATTAAAAAAAAAGAAAAAAGAAAAAAAGGCTAAGGTAGAGGTGAGTGAGTGAGTCAATCACTGAGTCAAGAGCTCAAGATTGAGAATAAAAGGGGTTCTGGGAGGCTTTAGCTCCTTAGGCACTTTCCTGAGGTGCAGTCCTCTGAATAAAAATGCTGAAGCCTTCCCATACTCAACTATTTATCAGCCCTCACACAGGCACAATACTTCCATCATGTTTCCTACTATGCCATGTATAAAAACTTGATTTAAAAAAAAAAGAAAAAAAAGTTGGGCATGTGTTAACCATAGCACCTATATAGAAGTGTTAGATAAGCATATAGTCCTGATGGACATGATCAGTGGATCTCAATGGGATGTATCTCAAGAGTCCTGAAGGAATTGACTGATGCAGTCGCCAAGCCATTCTCAACATTTGAAGAGTTACAGTGGTCAGACAAAGTCCCCAGTGTCTGGAAAAAAGGCAGCATTGCATCCATTTTTAAGAAGGGTAGAAAGGATGACCCAGGGAACTGCTGACTTGTTAGCCTCAGCTCTGTGCTTTGGAAGACCATGGAGCAGATCCTTCTGGAAGCTATTCTAAGGCACATCGAAGAGAGAGAGAGAGGGAGGTGTCATGGCATAACCAGCATAGCTTCACCAAGGGCAGATCTTGCCTGACCAACCTTGCTACTCTCTATGATAGTATGTCTGCATCAGTGGACAAAGGAAGAGCCACTTATGTCATCTAACTGGACTTCAATAATGGCCCATATTGACAGCCTTCTCTCCGAATTGGAAAGATATAGATTTGATGGGACTGCTAGATGGACAAGGAGCCAGCTGCAAGATTGTACCCAGAGTGTGATGGTCAATGGCTCAATGTCCAGATGGATATTAGTGATGAGTGGTGTCCCTCAGGAGTCAGTGCTGGGACTGTATGCTCTTTAACATCTTCATCAGTGACACTGACAGTGGAATCGAGCACGCCCTCAGCAAGTTTGCAGATGACACCAAGCTGTGTGATGCTGGCAACACACCCAAGTGATGGGATGCCATTGAGAGAGGGCTAAACAGGGCTGAGCAATGGGCCCAGATGAACCTCATGAGGTCTAATGAAGCCAAGTGCAAGGTCTGTACCTGGGTAGAAGCAACCCCTGCCATCAGTACAAGCTATGGGGTGTGAGGATGGAGCACAGCTCTGCTGAAAAGGACTTGATGGATGGCAAGCTGGATGTGAGCCAGCAGTGTGCCCTTGCAGCCTAGGATATCAACTGTATCTTGGACTACATCAAAAGAAGCATGGCCAGCAGGTAAAGGGAGGTGATTCTTCCTCTCTGCTCTGCACTTTGAGTCCTCACCTGGAGTGTTGTGTCCATATGGGGAGTCCTCAGTACAAGAGAGATGTGGTCTTGCTGGAGTGCATCCAGATGAAGGCCACAAAAATGACCCAGTGGGTGAAACATCTTCCTTATGAGGACAGGCTGAGAGAGCTGCTGTGCAGCCTGTAGAAGAAAAGGCTACAGAGAGACCTGAGAGCGGCCTTTCAGTATCTGTGGGGGCTGGGAGATTGAAGGATGGAAGGGAACAGGCTCTTTAACAAGGTCTGTTGTGATAGGACAAGGGGAAAAGGTGTCAAACCAAAATATGGGAAATTTAGAGTGGATATAAGGAAGAAGTTTTTTTACAGTAACCATGGTGAGGCACTGGTACGAGTTGCCCAGAGAGGTGGTGGATGTTCTGTCCCTAGTGACACTCAAGGTCAGACTGGAGGGGCTCTGGGCACCTGATGGAGCTTCAGGTGTCCCTGTTCATTTGTTCATTAAGGAAATTGGACCAGATGGTGTTTAAGGGGCCCTTCCAACGCAAAGGATTCTGTGACTTTATGATAGTGAGAGAAGAGGATGCTAAGAAATTGTTCTTTTCTTTGAAGTAATACAACTTCTAGTGAAGAGAAGTCTTGCTAAGAAAGTTTAAATAAGAGGCATCCTATGCTGTGTATCGTGTTTCTGCATCCACAGCTCACTGTACAATTAATTTAAAAATATCCGTGAACTTTTTTTCTTGGGCTAGTGTTAAATGTGAGAATACACAGTTGGCTGTAATGGACCGTATGGTACAGCAACATCTAACCACAAAGGTTACTTACTAATGAAGGTATAAAATACAGAACAAACTTGGAATGAAATGCATGGGAACATTTTGGCTCTCACAATACGTGGAAAAGGGCAAGCATAGTTGTCTCTTGTGAAACATGAAGGAAATTATGTAACTGAAATTTTAAACATAAAAGTTTCTTGGCTTCTTCTCCTTCCAGGATTACTGAGGTAATGAAGATGGGATTCTACTCATGCTTTTCAAAATGCTATTAATGTCATTCCTGATCTCCAATTGAAATAAATCTACTGACTCCTGATAGACTGTATTCATTCCTTTTGGAGCTGTAAAACACTGACTGTTTGCAATCATCTTAAAGATTTCCCTTCTAACCCACTGCAGGAGACAACTTCCAGCAAAAAGCTCATCAAGCTCAACATAGTGTACATACTTATGACAGCTAAGCAAGGAGAAATGTCTAACCTCTGAAATGTGACTAGAACTGTAGGGAAGAAAAAGGAGAAATTGTGCTTTACGGTATTCGCCCTCCTCATTAGTGCTGCTTTTGCACTATTTTCCCATTTACCATAATACTAATGTATTATCTTCACCCTGTTCAAAGCATCAATGCCAACACAACCTGTGATCTAAGAAAATTTAAATTTAGTCTACCATAGTTTTCCACATTAGAAAACATGGAAACCTGTAAGTTAAGTGGCTAGACTGAGTAAGCTGGAGAAGGATTTGAAGGCAGGGAGAAGAGGGATGGTTAGCCTTGCTCTTTTCTTGGGACCAACATTAAGACCAAACAGAGGGGAGATGATTTAAAAAAAAAAAAAAGAGGATTTGAAAGAGAAGGGTACCTGATTCTCACGTGGAAAATTATAGCCTTCTTTGGACTATTCATCCAGAGGTTATACTTAAAGGTTAAAAATTTTAGAGTTCTAAGGAGAAAAGCCCTCGCTCTTTGCTTTTGAAAGAAACAGCTTTTTAAATATTCGTGCAAATAAAAAGTAGATATGAAATGTTTTGAGAATATAGAGAGACTTAACAGCTGTAAAGCATTGTTGATATAATTCTGTTACCATTTTAAACCAGCAAAAACCTGTTGGTGAGTGGTGATTTAGGCTTTGATTTGTAGCACCTGTGCTACACAGGTGATGCATCCAAACAGGGGGAACACCTGTGAGTTGCTTGCATGCCATGTGGAGGCTTTATTCCCTTAGATGAGGACGTGTATCAGTAAGTGTATGTCTGCTCAGTGTGAGTTTTCTTCTTTTTCTTCAAAGAAGCATAATAGTTGTTGATTTATAGCTAGTTATTTTAATTTCCCTACACTGCAAAACTAAAAGAGAAGCTGACCTCTGATGAGCAGCCACCAATGGCTTCCTCTGCTACGCGTTGGAGGTTTGCAACTGACTGTTGAATGGAAGGAAGAGGTGAGGTGTATGAATTAATTATTTAAGGTACGATATGAAGGTGATTCTTAAGTATTAAATGGGGAAAAATGAGGGGGGTGGATCGAGGAAGTGGAAAAGTGATAATGCTTGTGCTTAAGTTGATCTGCAGGTAGATGAAATTCTGTTCTTTATGCATTGTTGTATTAGAACTATTTGGGCAGCTCAGTATCATAGTGGTTTCGTTATTTTTAGCTACCTGTTGCTTGTGTTTGTACCTGTTTATATTTATATGCCTGTGGTTTTGTTTGTTTGTTTTGTTTTTTTACTTTTTTGTTGGATGTTAGGATTGAGAGGACTTGCTGCCTTTTTGAGGAGGGTCTGGATCTGAACCTAGTTTTCTTTCAGGTTTGGGAGCATTTCAGTGAGGTATTTATGGAAAATTACTGCTGTTTCTGTGTATGCCTAAGAAATCTAGCTATTGCTTGATTGCTACTAAATAGCTTTGGTCTTTAGAGGTTTGCCTTAAGCTGGGACACAGTACTTGTGAGTTTCTCTAGGGAAGCAGTTCAGTTTTCAGTTAAGTTGCTGTGGAGAGGTGCAAGCTACTGTATTTGTAGAAAAGTGCAAGAGGTAGTGTATTTGATGCTTTCTGAACAACTTTGTTGCTGTCTAAGAGCCCGGTTCCCATAAACTTGAGCTGGTACCTGGCAGAAAGGCAGGCTTTTGTTTGCATGAGGAATTGTGATTTATTCCTTATAGATCTATGAATGAAGCTGCGTGTGCTGTGTAGTTTTAAGTCATGCGTGCACTTTAATATGTGGGCTGTTGGATAAACTTCCTAGTACTATTAAATATCTAGTTTTCAGTCTTAGTAACCCCAGAGATGAATACAATTCTAGAGCACGGGGAAGGGCTTTGTGGTCCCAATTATTTGCCACTCTGCTGTGTATTTTGTATTTGCTAAAGTGTAGAGAAGGTCAGTGATTTTATGTCTAAATTGTTTAAAGGAAAGTAGTAGTTGTATTAGTTACAGTTCATCTTGGGTGTCTGGGGAGATAGAAGTGCTGGAGAAGAGGTTAAAACCAGAAAGAAACCTGTACCGGTGCGTGTGGAAGTTAATGCTTTTCCAGGAGTTTGGCTTCCTTGTTTGTTCATGCTGGTCTTAAAATGCTGCGTATAATAGGAACTGCTTGAAGTGTTTTTTTCTTTTTTTTTTTCCCCCGCTCTTATATTCTGTTCACTTTGAATTTATGCAAACGTGTCATTCGCACAAGTGGCTTTAAATTTTGCTCCTTCTCAAGAAGAAGAAAACACTCAATTAAAAAAATAAATAACTTTAGGTTGAAGTAAAATAGTTTAATGGTTAAAATGTTCTTTATTCAGGATATAAGCACCAACTTGAAGACCAGTGGTGAATGCTGGTGTAAGGCAAGTGTGCTGGTGATTAGGGCAGGACAGTGAATACTGGCTTGATTGCATCAGAGGATCCCAGTAAGTGCAGGAGGCAGAGATCCAGCTGGACTCAGTTAGGTGCTGGGCTGCGTGCCTCCTGCTGGCTTGCTGCCTGGCACACGCCTGTGCTGTAACCAGAGCCAGGCAGGACTTATGAGTACATTAGGAGACAATTTGACACAGAACCATGCAGGCAGCGCAGAAGATGAAACAGGGAGTTTTAGAGGTAGGCGTAGAGTAAATTACCAAAGCGTATCTCTTTTCCATGTGTTTAATTTGAGGTCTGAGTTCATAATAAGTGATACCATGTGGTGCTTCCTTAAAGCAGTGCTTACCTATTGTAATCCTTTAAATACTCAGAGATGCCCAAAGCATGAAGTCATTTTAATCTGTTACCTGGAATGTACTAATAACACTCAACAAATTTTTGAGCTGCTATTAAATATTTGAGTGTTGTTCTCTCTCCCTATTTAAGCCATCACTGGGAGTGTGGATGGTGCTGTTTCTGCATAAATATACTTGCATCATGTATGAGCAAGGTGAATAGTGGGTCACTGTTTTAGGCACATGTCTGTTTAGACAATATAAATCAATAACCTTCATAGCTGATACACGGAGTAGCTTTCTCCTCAGTTCAGGTAGTTTTCAGAGAAGTAAATGTCTGAAAGATCTCAGTGAGGTGATTGTACTTATATTGGTAATGTGAAACAAAAGAAACGATCTCATATGCACCTTGGTCTCTTTGCAAGAAATAACACTGAGAATCTAAGGAATGTGAGAGTTTACCAATAAAAGCATCGTAGTAATTGTATTAAATGTGTGAATCATATGTGTCATCTTTTAAACATGCTAGCATGGATTTTGTTAAGACCAACTGACTTGGCTAGTGGGCTAGATATGTTAGAATGGTGCCTCATGATAATACAGAAATCTTGTCTGATCTCAAAGCCAGGTAAGGCTGAGCAAAGCTGGATCTTGAACATGTAAACCTCCTGGGACCTAACAGTTTGTAGAAGCAGATGCTTTTTATTTTGGGAGATGCTGTAGTGGTAGAAGTGGTCTCTGTAGAAATGTTTTCACCATGATCCTGACAGCCTGGTGACAGCTGGGGTTGGAAGGGACCTTCAGGAGGTTGTCCAACACTGAATTCAGAACCAGTCTAAAATTTTTCAATTAAGGGAGCGTAATTGCTTCCCTAGAAAGCTAGTGATGCTCCAGGTGGTACAGCCACATGTGCTGTTAGACTTCATTGCTGCTGGGTTGTGTGGTTCACTAATATTTAGGGTCCTGTCCACCAGGACCACAGGGTCTTTGCAGTGGAGCTGCTAAATGCTCCCTCAGTTTCCAGCCCTATTACACGTTCTGTAGATCTCTTTCCTTGTAAGAACATGAATAGGTTGTTTGAGGGACAAAATTCCTAGTCTTGTTCCTTGAGAGACTGCAAACTCTGTGATTTGTATTAATAGTCTGTCATCCTTTTGTAGTTTAATTGGTTGTATAGGCTTGATGCTGTGTAGTGGTTAAAAAGTTGCCATGTTCCATCACCAGAAGGATTGCTTCTTATGTTGGAAGCAACGGTTATGCAGACCAGAGGAAATGGTAAGAAAATTGAGATACTCTTGGGAAATGCTTTGAGACTTTCTAATCAAAGGCAACTTGAGAAGTGTAATACATGAGTGGAAGAGCCAATCTGTAACTGTCTGGTGCTACTTTTATAGCTGTGATAAGAGTTTTCTTTGAAGCTTTGTTTGTACAACTCTTGATCACAAGTAACCCCGCTGAACCAATATCACACTGCAAGGTGTTTGAACTTGATTAGGAGCTCTTTACCCTACCACTTGATTTTATGCTTCTGTTTTATTGTAATTTTTTGAAGAGTCATCGTTATGGGATTCTTTGTATATGAGTTCAAATTTTCAACTGAATACAGTGTGACTCACCAAGATTGGTCAAAATAGGAGATATGCTTGTACTAGTAGTAAATAATTAAGAGACTGATTTATCTGAACACAGATTAATAGCGAAATACTCATTGTATTGAACTTCACACTTTGTACTGCTACCATCTATAGTACCTGAGCTGCACATAGTGAAGCGGAAATGCCCTTAAACCAGATAATAAGTTCTTCATTTGCTGTATGCCTCTAGTGATGTTGTAATGAAGGGAGTGGAGTTGTTTTTGTTTCTCTTTCTTCTGCATAATCTTTGAATTGTACAGAAACTATGCTATTTTCTGTTCCTGTCTCTTTCAGGGATATTTTTTGTACAAACTGTAGTACGTTTATCTTGGTTAGCTCTTGATGCCGGGGAGAGAGGCTTAAGCTCATTGGTTAGTGCAAGTAATTTAATGATATATGGGAATGAATTTTTGAAAACAAAACAAGAAAAGGTCTTTAATTTCATCTTCATCTAACTCATTCAAGCAACAAATGAAAAGCAATAATAAACAAGCCAGTACTGATCCAGGGGAAAAAATGTGAAGAATGAGAAAATACAGACCTCACCAATCAAAAAGTCATTTACTGTTTGAGTTCTGCAGATCAGAATCAAAACAAACTTTCTGTATTTCAATATATTTTAATATATTTCTATTTCTAGCCTAGCATTGTTTATCCATTAAGATCCCCATCAGTATTAATGTATGTGTGGCAGGAAATGCATCCTCAAGAACTAGGAGATTTCTTGGCTTTTACTTTTTTTTTTTTTTTTTGAGTGTGTCTGAAGAGAATGAAAGTGTTCTACAGATTTCTGTTACTTCTTCAAGCTGTACTGCAAATGAACCAACTTGTTTGCTGGGCACAGCCTCCTTGAACACTTTTCCTTTTGGACATCTTGTTCATCCATGTGGAAGGTCTTTTGGAAGTGCTTGAAGGATTTTTTTATTTTTTAAGCTGTAGTTATACTTCAGTGTTTTTCTTTTGCTTCATCTAATTATTACAGTTGGTATCAATGCGACTGTTGGATCTCCGCCCTTTATCCCCTTCTCTCCTACATAACATCTAAATTCAGACCTGAAAAGTTTGCTGGGTCCTACATGTGCTGGAGATGAAGTGAAACAGCTTAACTCCTTCCCGTCAGCATGCCTTGCAGGTAGCACAGCCCTTCTTGTTTACTGTGCCCCCAGTGCTTTATGCAGCTGTTAGAAACCTCTGGTCAGAGTCTGTGCATGAAAACTCCATTTTCTCTCTGCATACAGATCTAGTACCAAATTCTGAAAACTCCTTCTCCATTTTGCACTACAGGCTTTTAACTTAGCTAGGTAGATGTGGAAGAGGGGACAGTTTAGCTCAGTAGTTAAATGCAGATCAGTAAAAGAGCATGTGGTAGTTTTGCTTTTCTTGGAGTCTCCTTCTTAATAGAACGAAAAATGTGTTCTGATTCCTTATGGAAGAGACATGCATAGATATTGGATGACTGGGACACAAGCTAAAGCATACTGTTTCCAACATAGAACATACTCCTGCATCTCTGAGAAGAAAATGCTTTGGCTGCTTTTGTCTCTTACAAAGTAAAGATTTACACACATTACGGCACATCAAACTGTGGCAGTTATTGTTTGTTCGCATTATTTATGAATAGAAAGTAAGGATGACTTAAGGACTTCTGAAATAATTGAAAATGTGTTTCTTTGTGTACCTCTTAAGTACTAAGTGCTGCTCAGTGTGGCAGAGTGGTTGCTGGGAATAGCTGTTGCTCTTAATAGCTTGGGTATGCAGTGAAGGAGGAGCTCATAAAATGGAGTTTCTTGAGAGCTGCCTGCTGACACTTGGTTCATGCAATTACTTGTACTTGATTAATTTGTGTGGTGCCCTGCACCATGAATATGTGAAAGAACTTCAGTGGCTATCTTAATTGTTTTAGAATCATAGAATTCTTAGAGTTGGAAGGGATTTTTTTTTAGTTTTCAAGAATTCTTGTAAAACATGTCAAAATATGATGTTAGCTTAGTTGATTTTGTACTCTATTTAATATTGGTGTGTATTTTATAGCTATGCAACATCTTATAAACAGATAGGTTGGTATTTAGAAATGACAGCAGGAGAGATTAGTGTGGCTTCCATATTAAATATATATATATGTGGAGTTTAAACATTTGTCCTGATTGTGCAAAAACTCTTCTTGCGTTCCAGTACATTATACAACAGCACTTTTCTTAAGTTGCTCTGCCCTTTAAAGTAACAAATTTTATTAGATTTTCTTTTTCATTCCTAAATGTATGCAAAAGAATGCATAAGAATTCTGCTTGGTATCTTAGTTTAAAAAAAGGAGGATAGTTAAACCAAAAAAAAACCAAAAGCAAACAAAGACATGTTGTTCTACTTCTGAAATGCCCTTGCCTTTATTTGTTTTGCATAATTAAAACAAGGTGTTGGATTTTTAAAGAAAATTAGGAAAGCAATCAGTGCACAATAGAATACGTTGCTTTAGGGCATGTTGAGAAATGCCCTATGCATGGGTAAGGTAAAATTTCTCTCTTGGAAAACAAATAAAATGTTTGCCCCTGTTACCACAGAGAAACAGTGCAGTCACTGCAGGACAACGGAGAACTTAGGTCACTTTTGGTTCTGTAGACTGCCCAAGATGGGGGCTCGGAGTAGCTGTGGTGGTCAAGGACTTCCATAGCCTTCTGTGTTGAGATGGGTGCAATGAGCTGGCTACAGAGCACTGAGGTTTTTAATATGTGGTAGCCTAATATTTTTGAAGAGGATCTTGTCCAGTCATGTTGACAGTCCTGATGGATGGTGGCAAGGATCCTTAGGTTAAGTGGGTTTGTGGAGACAAACTTTGGAGAGAACTTGTTGTTGACAGTATTACAAGGAGGTATATTGTGTAGAGCCCCAGAAACTCTTCAGACCATCTGGTTCCTTGCAGAACCAAAAGTGCAGTGGATGCTGTGGACTGAGAAAGGATAATGTTGAGAAAAATGAAATATTAACTGGACTTGGACTTTGCCACAGTGATTTCTTGGAATGACCTGCCAGACGGAAATGCATCAGTAGAGCGTGTGCAGCATGTCTGAGTGTGAGTGTGAGTAATGGTTCTACCAACTTATTCTGCTTATAAAGACCACAAATTGTATTTGTTTAATAATAATTTAGAAAAGAATAATTCCCAAACCCATAAACAGTTCATTCTTTTTGACTTGATGGATTTTATTTGTGGAATCTTGAAACCAACCAAACCCCACCTCTAATAACTTAAACCCAGTATGCAGTTCCTGAAAGCTGTGTTTTTGAAAAACTGAATCTAACTGCAAGAAGAAGAGCCTTGTCATTCTTAAATTTGACAAGTAGTTAGCTCAGTGGAAGTCTAACCGCTAGCACTTTCTTTTATGTCACTGAATATTGAGTACAAAATGAGTGTGTCAGCTTTGCTAGATAATGTATAAAATTCTTATCAATATGGCTGCTGAAAACTGCGTGTATATTATTATTTGGTTTCTTTTGAGCTGTTTGAGATAATGGTAAGAGAAAGTTCTCAGCACTGACACATTGGGTTCTCTCCCAGTGCTGTATGAATCCTTCTTTGTTTTCTGGCTCAAAGCTTGCTTCCTGAGGTATTTCTTGTGATAAGACTCTAGGGGATGAGTGGTGGGTGCTGCCGTGTCGCAATCAACATCACTATCTGGACAATTTACACCATTTCTTTGGAGCTGTTTGTCTTCAGCCCAAGAGTCAAGTGAATGCTCAGGACTGTTTACTGGACTGTTTACTG
>PPHD01002963.1:0-33376 GCA_002909625.1 Bambusicola thoracicus
GGCTCCCCGCACGCACCAGAGCCGCCCGGGCCGGGCTGCGGCGCGGGGGCTGCCGGGAGCTGTAGTCCCGCGACCCCGCCGCGACCCGGGGCGCCGCGAGGAGGCGAACTACAGCCCCCGGCGCGCCCCCCGACAGCGGGGCGCAGCCGGCGAGACGGCGCGTGCGCGCTCCGCCCGACAGAGTTTCCGTTACTTTCCTCGCCCGTGGCGGTGGCAGCCCGGAGCCGCTAACGGGACGGCTCGTCGCTCGCAGCCGCCGCCCGCGCCTCGCCTCGCCTCACCTCCGCAGCCCCCTCGGTTCCCGCCGTGCCGGAGCGCGGCCCCGCGCCGTGCGGCCCCCGTGGCGTTCTCACGGCTCCTCCCGCCGCGGCTCGGGCTGCGCCCCGCGCCTCCCTCCCGCGGTCCGCCCCCACCCCCCCGGCCCTCCATCCGAGCCGCTTTCTGTTCACCTTTCCGGGCGGCGGGTGGCGCGGCGCAGCCCCGCCGCGATGTCTCCGCGGCCTCGGACGCGGCCCTTCGGCTCCGCACAGGAAATGCTTGACCTAGTGTGTCACCGGATCGCGCCGGCCTCGCCGCCGCCGCGCTGACCTGGCGGCTCCGAACGGCTCCGAGCGGGTGAGGCAGCTCACCGCGCTCCGTGTCCCCGGCGGGGAGCTGCCGTCTCGCCTCAGCGGACGGCCGGGCCCGCTGCCGTGCCTCAGCCGTCCAAATCCTTCAACCAAATCCTGTATTCCTGCTCAGTGTTAGTAGTGCTGCTTCTGCATCACCAGCACGTGTGTCTGGAGAAGACACCCTGTGAAGCCGGTTACAAATCAAAGCTGCGCTCTCTCCCCAAAGCTCCCTGCTAGAGACAGCCCGTCGTCTCCCTTCTCGCTCTGGTTGTGTTTCTGCACACAGCTCTTAATGCAGTATCCACTAGCAGCATCATTTGCCAAAGTTAAAATGATGCACGCGTGGCAGGGAAGCTGCTGACAGACCTTGAGAGAACTGTAGCTCTCTGCTTGGCCTACAGCAGATGGAGGAGCAGATTCGTGCTTTGTCACTTGTGCTGTCTGTAACGAACGTTTTTCATTTCCTTCATCTGATGCTCCCGGGGCCTGACCCAAGACCCGCTGCAGCTCAGTGGAGGCTTTCTGCTTACTTCACCCTATTTTGCATCAAACCATTACGCGGTGCGGCTGATACGGCGCGTAACGAAGCCCGCGTTCCCGTTGGAGGGAGTTCACTCGATAAACAATTAGCCTGAAGCCTCTCGCTGAAATCTGGAACTGCTTTTAACCCAAACTGTGGCAGCTGAGCGCCGATTCTGCTTTTAACTGGTTTCAAATGCTAAAAAACACCCCGGGACTTTTTAATGGAGGCTACTCCATGAATAGAGGATGTTCTTGCCAAAGTTCTGCACCAGATAACTGAGCCATCTTCATTTCCCTTTTCCTCCTGAAGTGGGACTCCCACGCACCAGCGCTACAAACAGAGCTCACCCCCACCAACGTGAGTTCCTACGCGTGGCACAGCAAGCAGTCGTACTGCACAGTGTTCAAAGCTTCTCGCAGTCGGAGTAACGGCCCCACAACGGCCATTTATGGACACTGCCAGATGGACGTTAGGAATTACCACAGTCCGCTGCGCAGAGATTATGCTTCTTTGCCGAGAAGCTCGGCTTTGTATCATCCGATGGGGCCGGAGCCGTTCAATTTTGCTAAGCCGTAATATCTGCTTTTTCATAAATGAGAGCAGAAGATGGATTAGGTGAAATCGATTTATTGTAGAACACGGGAAAGCGTCCATCTAAGCAAAGCAAACGGCTCAAAGTATTCACGCAGCGGTGCTTTCTGCTATACAAACGCTCCTGAAGCATCCAGAAGCGTTCAGTTTGTAAAGATGTCTGAGCAAAACACGTCTGAAAGCAGCTCTGCATGTCAGCGGCTATATATAGAGGAGCACATACAGCTGTGCATGTGCCCGACGGGGTCTGTGTGCTCACGCAGCGCAGCATTACGGCAGCACCGGCCCCGGCTGTGCCAACTGACACAACTGCTCTGTTTTGAAATGTTTGTGACTCTCATAATTAGTGATTTCCTGTGGAATTCATTGAAGTCCTTCGTCTCTTTCAGAGCCCACATCAGTCTCAGCGCTTGTTCTCGCCGCCGAGAGCTTTCCCTGCTGAACCCAGCTGCACTTTGCTAATTGCTGTCACCTCTAGGTGCAAGATGACAGGAAATATGGGTAACCTACACTGTATCTATTTACTTTTTCAACCCCCACGTTTTCATTCTAGACAGGTCACCGTCTGTAATACAGGAAAGCTGCATTTGGAACAGCTGCTTTTTAACTCTAAAAACGCAGCCTTTTTATCCCCACTTGAGATTAGTTCTACAGCACTGTGTCAGCAAATGGAAACTGAATATATTCATTTGTGTGCACCGATCTGACGTGTGGAACGTTCACGTATCATCTGTCTTGCTTACAAAGAAGGCAGTGTCCCGGGATAGCTGACTGGACCATTTGTCTGAGAAATTCCATAAGCCTATACTGCCATGATTATTTTTCACTGCTTTTGACACTGAGCTCGCATAGCAAATGTGCCTCTGTGAGATCTGCAAGAGCTACCAGAAGTGCCTGCAGAAAGAGCTGTTCTTCCCCCCCACCCCCCACCACCCCATACCCTGTATGTTTAATTGTTGTTGCAGTTCACGGTCTCCTTCCCCCCCTACCCCTCTGTTATAGGAGAACTGAAAAAGAATTAGGGGCTCACGTTTGGCTTGGATAAAATCCTGAAATGTGGATGTGCCTCTGTATTACCTCATCGTCTCAGTTTGAGCCCTCAGCTGAACTTTGTCCTAAAATCCACCTCCAAAGAAACAGTGAAAAGTTCAGTACAGGCTTCAAAAGCATGGAATCATGTCTTCGATCAGCGCAGCAGCTGATCTTGGGATCATCCCTTGGAATGCCCCCAGGCCTTGGGGCTCCTGGTGACACCGGCCATGCCGCCCTTTGCTGCAGCTTGCGTGGGTCCCCCACTGGTTAGGCTGCCTGGAAATCTCAGCCTGCTCAACCCACTTCAAGCACTAAATATTAGCTGGACTGAAAGCACAGTGAGGCGCATCGACTCTCCTCTCGTTGCCTGTTAGCTGCAGGAGCCAAGCATCAGAAAGCACAGGCTTCTTTCATACTGCTGCTGCCAGCTGTGCTCCTGGACCTCAGCAGATGGCACTGTCACATCAGCCTGGGCACAGGAAAGAAGCAGTGCACAGACTGTGCTTTCACAGGTAATGCTTGTTTTTCTTCCTATATATACATATATATTCGCTAATTGGTACCTGGCTACGTCTATTTGAATTTCAAGTTAATAAACCAAATGAATAAGATAAAGAGAGCAGCTAACCACTGACACCTTTCCAATTTGGTAGTATGGAGTAGGACTAAACTAATGCATTTCTCCTTTACAAATCGCTGGAAAACAAAATGTTCGTTACATTTGTTTGTTTGTTTGTGCTATTTTCTAAAGTAGTTACATCATTCTCTTTGCAGCTGTGACCTGCTCTGATTTATGCTATGTTTTTATTTGCTATCGCTCTTTGTTTCCTTAGTCTTCTAGTACTGTTAGACAGGAAACTCTTTGGAGAATCAAATGGGAGGGCAGAGAGGTCTTCAGAAGTGCTAATCGGAGGTATTTTGGTGAACTGGCAGCAGAATCACTGAGTACTGTCCCTATTCCTTCTCAGCTTCTGTGCTGAGACATCCAGGTCAATGACCTTGAACAATTACACTCATATTTTAACAAAAGCCAGTTTCCCAGCTGCCACCATCCCATGCCCCCTGCCTAAATAAGTACAAATTCTCCTCATTTCACTCTTTATAGAGCTGCTCTGAAAGCACGGGAAGGGCTGCTGCTTCCCTCCCTCCCCCCACTGCCTTTGCAGGTACACGTATTCCTGCTCCTACCAGTAGTGAGCACAGGACTGTTTGAATGATTGGAATAGGGGAGAAGGGGGAAAAAAAGCTTAAGAACATCCTGTTTGACCTCTTTAAGAAACTACCACCAATATTTCCCCACTAAGCCACATCCCTCAGCACCACATCTAAACGTTCCTTGGACACTTCCAGGGACGGTGACGCCACCACCTCCCTGGGAGCCCATTCCAACACCTGGCCACTCTTTCAGAGAAGAAACTTTTCCTGATACCCGACCTGAAGCTCTAACAGATCGCTGTCGCTTGGGTCGGAGGGCTTTTGTCTGAGAAGCTGCTGCCACTCTTTGTAACCCAAGCTGCTCTTTCTTGGTGAGCAAATTATTGCCCATTTCTCCCGACTTGGTTTTACATTTGGAACGATTTCCTAACAAAGATGAGGCGTAGAATTCTGTGGGGAAAATGGCATTCCTGCACACTAACTTGTTATTTCCACATCTATGAAATCTTGGTTACAGCCACATTCTTGGTATCCACTCACAAGGGCGCTGACTCAGCAGTAAGACTGTCAGCTGCAGTGAGCCCATCTGTGCGCTGGGCAGCAGAGCCACCAGCTTTTCTAGGAAATCTGTGGACCTGGTTCAAAGATCTGCAGATGGACAAATGGCTCTGCTTCTCTGCTATTAGCCTCACAGGCTCTTTGAATACTTGCCACGCTGCACTTTCAGAACGTGGTGTCTCAGAAAGAGGCTGGAGAACAGCAAGAGGATTGTTCCTCTTCCCTCCTTTATTTCTGCCTTCATTTTAACCTTTTTTCCTTTCAGTTGCACAGAATCGTAGAACATCCTGAGTTGGAAGGGACCCATAAGGATCATCGAGTCCAACTCCTGGCTCCACACAGAACCGTCTAAAAAGGAGCCCGTAGAACTGAGCGTTGTGCAGACACTCCTCATGCTCCTGAAGGACTGGGGCCATGCCTGCCAGCCTGGGGAGCCTGTGCCAGTGCCCACCCACCCTCTGGTGAAGAACCTTCCCCATAGCCAACCTGAATGTCCTCTGAGGTTTGCCCGAGCATTAAGAATAATGTAATAATTGGAGGCTTTCTGTGGAATTTCTGCAATGCAAAGATCAGATGTTTTGTACAAGAGCGCAGACCAAGGACAGTGATACTGCCTGACCTAAAGGACTCCTGTGCCGAGAAGCTCTCCTGCTCGTTTTCATCATTTTAATTGACCTGCTGCAACACTTCACTTCGGCACGCATTTTCACAGAATCATGGAACCGTTGGAGTCGGAAAGGACCCTTGAAGGCCACCTGGTCCGACTCTCCCGCAACAAACAGGGACACCTACAGCTCGGTCAGGCCGCTCAGAGCCCCGTCCAGCCCGACCCCTCCGAGCCTCCTGGCGGGGCCCCGGCCGGGAGGAGCCCGGTGCCGCCGCGGCCGCCTCCCTCCCTCCCTCCCTTCTTCCCGCCCAGCCTCCGGCGCTGCCTCCCCGCCACAGAGCTGGGGATGGCGGGGCTGGCCGGGGTGCTCTGCCTCGCCGCCGCCGCCGCCTGCCTGCTCCCGGCACAGGGGCGGGAGAGCGACGCGGGATGGATTCAGCAGAAGGTGGGTCGGGCCGGGCCGGGCCGCCGTGGTCTTCCGCCGCCTCGCGGGTCTGTCCTTTATCCCTCGGCCCGCTGTCGGGAGCGCTGCGCCGCGCCGGGACGGGCGGGGTGGGCGCAGGTGAGGGGTGGCGGCTGTCCCCGCTCCGGGTACCGACGGCCGGGCGGGGCGGGAGCAGCTCGGCGCCACAGCAGGGGCTGCAGCTCCCGGAGCCCCGTCAGACCTAACGCCGCTATGGAGACAACGAGCAGCGCTTCCCGAGGGGATTCGCGGGGTTGAGATGATGGCTACTGCATAAGTATTTTGAAAGGATACGGTGTTTTAACGTCGTGTAGGGACCACGCTGTATTATTCTTCATTTAAAACGCTGCGTGAAGTTGTGGGGAAAAAAAAGTCCTGAGATAGTGCTTAAGGAAACAACGCGTGGCAAAGCCTCTGTTTCTCTGTGCAGATCTCCGTGGCTGATTACGAAATGCCAGCATAGCTTCTTAATGAACCAAATCACATGGAACACAGCTGATCGCAGAACAGTGACTTCCATTGAATTAAAAAGCATTCACGAATTTCAAAAAGGAAGATGATAGAATCACAGAATCCCATTCCTTTAGGCCCCGCTGCTGGGTGTCGGTAGGAGAGCTGCACTCGGTGCTCACCTGGAACTGCGGAGCCCCACTGACCCCATGCGGTGCTCTCTGTGCCCCTCAGGCAGAGCCAGGACAACCTTCGTGCATTCCCAATCACTGCCATTCAGTCCTTGTTCACTTTCCCCTTGATATCATTCACTGCCCATTCAACACAGGCTGTGGGTTTTAATTTTGGAAAGCAGGAGAAATGTCGTCATTCTGTTCTACTGTTCTCTTTCTGTGTATATATTTATATACACAGTTATATATACATATAACATCTATCTAATACGCAGAACCTACATTCCTAAAATAGGTGCTAGAATCCCTATGTATGTGTGCATGTAAGACGGTGTAAGTGAGGCAGACCATCAGCTGTGGCAGTCAGCACACAGCTGTGCAGCTCCGGTGCTCCCTTTGCAGCCCCCTCAGCCACAGTGACACACTCTGCACCTCATTTCACTCCAGCCCTCCAAGCTGCTTCCTCATGATGTAACCCCACCAACCACAGAACCACGGCACTCAAACTCCTCGGCCCCGGCAGGCACCCACCAGGAACCACTTCCTCTTTCTCATCAGATTCTCGTCCCTTGACAACTTCTGCTCCTTCCCCCCCTGAAGGGAAGCATGAGCCAAAAGCTGGATGTCTCAGGAGTGCACAGCCCACTCCCTCCTGCTCTCACAGGGAGGAGGAACCAGATCCTAAACTTACCAGCTCTCAGAAGAAGAAACCTTCCATTGGCACTGAGACAGAAGGTACTCATATCAGCAGGATAAGCATGGGCTGCTGGTAGAAGCTGAAGTCTCTTCATTTGTGCAGAAGGCTCAGCAGCAGCCCTGCCATGAACACACAGCTCTGCCACAAACAGCAGCAAACACAGACCGAGCCATCCCAAGGAATGAGCCACCAACACGCTTTGCTCCATTCCTCTTTTACTTCAGTAAAAGAAGAGCCTTTGTAAAACTTTCAATTCCCAGATTTTAACATGTTTTCACTATTACGAGCAGGAACGTATTCCTTTCTTCTGAAGCATTTTCACACGTGTACTATAACAAAAGCATTTCTTCACAAAATGATTCCATTCCATTTTCTGAAGAAGGGGTAAGGTACACAGGGCAGACTGAAGGATGGCGAGTTTCATCAACCCTGTATGGCAGTTCTGAGCAAAGCGTGAGTGAACACAGCGGGGTATTTCACTGGGAGAGGGGACCAGAAGGAATTCCCTATGACAGAAACATGGAATCGGTGGGATACAAATATCCTATGATAGTAACTATCATGTTTACCTATAAAACCAGGAGTGGCTCAGGAAGTTCCTGAGAAGACAACAGCTGAAATCTGAGTAGGTTCAAACCTGGTGCCCAAAGAGCACTTGAAATGTCCTTGGATTTCCTGCCTGGCATTCACCTGTTGCTCCAGGACATCATAAGGCTCATCTCTAAAGGATTCGCCAGCCCCATGAAGATGCAACATGTATTCTAGGTCAAATAGTGCCAAAGGTTCATCTCTAGGCAAGAGAAAAGAAGCACCTGGGAAGTAGCTAGCACTACTGGCTGTCATCAAGGGAGAGAACATGCCACTTCTGAGGTTAACCCAAAGCTAACAACACTGATACGGACCTGAGCACACTCTGAATGAGCTACATTGCACCGTGCAGTCACACCAATACCACCCCTGTGGGCAGACCCATAATAGCACCGCTCTTCTAGAACTGAGCTGGCTGATGCATTTGTTCACAGTGCTGTGCCCCATAATGTATGCAGACCATAAAGCTAAATATTATTGCTACCAAAATAAGGCTTGTGGGGTTCATCACAAAGAAATCTTTACTCGAAGGCAGCACTGTTGAGGACATGACTGTAGAATACGTATAATTAAGATATCAGAACAGAGAACCCAGTAAAAGGCAGAGTTCGGTTAGTAGGTAAACATTTCTCTCATGTTCTTAGTATTAGTTTATTTTACATGGAAATCAGAGCTAGAAAAGCCACAGAACCTACAAGTGTCTTTTTTTAAATTTTTGTCAGAAAACCTTTTCTTAAAATAACTGTCAGTAAACCAAAATAGCCCCATATGCTGAAGTATCATTTACCATAATTCCAAAGATGACTATGGTTAAAAAAAAATCAGTAACAGTTGCAGCAATCTTTCCTTTTTCTCTCCAGTATTCTCACCAACCAAGTATTTTACATCCTGATGCTATCCAAAACGTTGCAGAAAAAACAGATGTTACTGAAATGTGGGAGAATGATTTGCGCCCCATCCTGATAGAAAGATACCCGGGGTCACCAGGAAACCATGCCGTACGGCAGGTAAGGAAACAGTTCTGCAAACCTCTAAGCACACCTATTCTTTATATGCTGGTAAAGCCTGAAGGGACCACAAAGGGACAAGGTCCTCTCATGCAGTAGACGAACCCGATTATTGCGTTGGTGTAGACCGTGCGGTGCCTACAAGACACAGCCCGCCCTTCAACTAGCATTACTTCCCAGGGCTGCATGGCAAGAGGAAAGATTAACTCCTGGAAGGGAGAGGGCAGTTCCACTCACAGGTAAGTGCACTCTGGGAACTTCACCCAGGCTTACATACTCCTCTTAATTCATAACAGAAGTCCTTCGCTCTGCCTACAGATGGCGGGTAGGCCATATGATGCTATAAAAGCTTCCAGAAGGTGACCACAAATAAAATGGAAGTTTGTTCTAGCACACAGTTTATGGCAGCCTTCTCACCGATTTCACTGAGAGCAGGACAAATCCTCAAAGTCTATTTTCTTTTCCCCCCTTAGAGGTTTTTGCTAATGCTTACTTAGAGAGAGAAGAATCTGCCTTGAAGAAGCACTCCAGGGACACATAAAAATCAGTTGCTCAACACAGATGGCCCTCTAATAAGAGTCAGTCAGAGTTCCGTACTAAGTACAGCCTAGGTAGTTAGATTTATTCTCTTTAACATGAAACCACCTCAAATGAATCATCCTTTACTTAGGTTCGCTGTATCAGTTTTTATTAAGAGTCTCATTTTTCAGACATTCTGAAATGCTTCGCTCGTTCTGTAATTGGCAGGTATCAGCCTGTCTTTTATAGCCTTGTAAGCAACTTGTGCCACTTGAAAGGCAGATTTCTCTTAGAAGTTAAAAATAACACTAATTTAAAAAACCCTACTATTTTATTTATGGAGACCTATACACAGCAACTGCCAAAATAGCTGCAAGTTCTCTGCAGCCAGTTTTGACACTTAAGGACACAACTGAGTTTATATTTGAACAGGCAAACGTTGTATCTATCCTGGTTACCCCTGGGAAAGTCTGGCTTGGAGACTTTAGAGGTCAACACCTCAACATGTCACGTCGATGGGCAGTCACTCTAAGCTATCTCAGGACTCCAACTACAAGGGACAAAATGGAGAGATGAAGAGTGAGTGAGCCAGTCAGAGGGTAGGCTAAGGCAGTGAGGATGGTGCTCATCTTATTTTACACAGTGACATTATTATTATAATCATTTTTGCTATAAGAGTAATCTATTAAAAACACCAGAAATAAGTTTCAGTGCCTCTATTGCTAATTAGCTACCAATAATTTGTCTGCAATATCTTTTCTTCAGCAATAGTCATCTGTATTTAATTGCAGCACATCAAGGAGCGCCTTCAAAGACTCCAGGCTGGTTGGGAAATTGAAGAAGATACCTTTCAGAAGTACACACCCTATGGATATCAAACATTTTCAAATATCATCAGCACTCTCAACCCTTCTGCAAAGCGCCACCTGGTCCTCGCTTGCCACTACGACTCAAAGTTCTTTGGCCCACAGTGGCATGGAAGAGTGTTTGTGGGAGCAACCGACTCTGCTGTGCCCTGTGCCATGATGCTGGAGCTGGCACGTGCCCTGGACAACAAGCTTCAGTCCATCCAGGTAGTTGGCTTGGTTCGTTCTCATATGGTTTTGCAATAGCAATAGCCCTGAGGGCATTTCCATGCTCTCCCCTCTGGTCTGTGTCTGATTCTCTGGTTACTGCACCTATAGGAAAATTCCCATCGTATTGCAGAGGAACTGAACAGAGACCTGTACCTGCTGCTTTAGCACATGATAACATTAAGAACTCACACGCAAAGTGTGAGTATCTTACGTACACTATATAAAAGCAATTTACGCACGGAGAACACATTTAATAGACTTAATGAGATATAATTTTTCATTATAGATAAAAAACACAGAGCCCTATCCAGATGTCCCTACCCTATTAAGTAAAGCACTGTGTTTCTTTATGAATGATGCGTTTTTAAAGTCTCCCTGTTGTACTGGGAGACAGCTGAACTGATTGCTGTGCAGGAGTTACACTGTCACGTGCCCCCCAGCCCGTAACAACTCCAACATTTTCTTCCTGCTTTCCTTTACCAGTTTGAATCATTTATTTATTAGATGAACGACAGCAATCTGAATGGAGGAACGCAGACAAGTAACACGATCACATTATCAGTCTCTGACCACAGGAAAATTTGCTTCCCAGCCCTGTTGCTGCTGGGCACAAAAATCTCTCGGAGCTATTTCACAGACTTACGAGTGCCATCTACTGGTTCGGTATTTCCTACTGACAGAACGCTCGCCAAACACTAACAGATTTCCTCAGGAAGCTTCCTCAAGCGCTTTGCTAACTATTGGAACGCACTCAGTTCAGGTATTGAGATCAGCTGCCTGCAGTTGTCTCCAGAACTGATTTGGTGCCTTCTGACATTAGAATATTTAAAAATTGAAAGATTAAGAATATGCCATGGGCTTTAGCCACAAAATGAAGCACTTCTGTAAACACATGCAGGCTCCATTTAGAAGCTTCATTTAGAGTAAGTTTGTCTGTTACTTACAGAACAACCAGTATGCTGATTTAAAGATTGGATTGTCTTTTTGGCAGGTAATAGGTTATTTCTTGTTTAAGTTTTCATTAAGATGACAGCGCTTGACAGAAAAGCAATTCAATTACTTTGCACAGACCATCACTCGTACAGCCCATTAACAAAATATACTTTGGGTCCCATCTGCTTAATCCATTAGCAGTGACCTTTTTGCTCTGCTCACAGCAGCATAGCAGACTTCAGTATGCTTTCAGCCAAATCTATTTATACTTGAAACTGTAATCTTTATCCCGATGTTTCTTCAGTTATACAGGAGTAAGTTTTAAAATTATAAGGGCAAACAGACCTCTTTACATTATCCAGATCTAGGAACATGTTCAGCAGTAATAATAATTACGAATACTGCTTTCTAAAATTCAAATGATGTTAATGTCATTTCTTCCAAAATGTAATGCAAACAATTGCTATCAGAAGAGCTCTGTCCTGTGCAAAGGACAAAGGGCAGCAAGGCAGTACCATTAGAAAAATCCATACATTGCTGTGAGCATAATCAATACTCATCTTGCCTACATGAGCGACATTATTTTATAGAGGTTTTCCTCTATTGTTTGTATTGGATCAGCTCCAGCCAGTTGGGAATTGTGGCCCATACAGGACATGACTGCTGCCAGTGACCCCACCTTTTTAACCACATCATGCAATCCCAGTTGAAGAAAAAATTATTCATAGAGGGGTTAAAATATTCACAGCAACTGCCAAGATCACAGTTCCCAGCACTGTTCGTATAGTGGAGCTGAGCTGGGTTGAGCCATGCTGTAAGCTATTAGGAAGCGCTGCCAGAGCAAACAAGGCTTCAGTTAGTAAACAGTAAAAAAAAAAAAAAAAAAAAAAAAGGTTCCTTCTGCCTTGAGAAGGAATTTCACACAGATGTCTCCTTTGTGACCTTAAATACATTTATCATGTATATATTCTCAACAGATTCCACTGCTGTGATATTGTTGGTGGCCAAAGAGGAAGGGTATATCTACTTCTCTCTCTTTGGTTTCAGAGTAAATTTACCTGGATGCCTGCAAGTCTCCCTGAAGGAGAAGAAATGATCATTCTCATGACTGACTGCTCTTTGTCCCTCAACTAACCATAAACCTTTCATAATTCATCTCCACTGATGCAGAACTATAGCAGGAATACTATTCCTTTGAGGCACTGTCACAGTATTAGCACTCACCTCAGATGCTGTTGCTGACATGTTTCCTCTGCCATTCGAAATGATGTCCCGGCTACCTGGTTTTGTAGACCTTTCTCAAAATACTCAGCTCACATCCGCTGAAGCCCAAAATAAAACTTTCAACCAGAACCAAAAATCATGCCAGGGTGGGGGATGTGTCATCCTGCTAGATTAATAAGTAATAATAATTGATCGCTACCACTATGTCATCATGACATGTTTGGGATTAGTGGCCATAGGAAGGCTTGGATACAGTACCCTGAAGATACACCCATACCAAGGGGGCTTATCTGACTGCCGTATTCTTCCTTGACACAATGCTCTGGCCAGAATCAGTTCTGTCACCTTTTACTTCTTCCAACAGACAAGCTCAACATCAAGACCAGACCTTTCACTTCAGCTTATCTTTTTTGACGGAGAAGAAGCTTTTGTCCGGTGGTCCCCCACTGATTCCCTCTATGGGTCTCAACACTTGGCTCAAAAAATGGTATCTACTCCACATCCACCGGGTTCAACCACCACAAATCAACTCCAGGGCATGGTAAGTGTCTTCACCTCTATAATGAGTAATAGCAAGCTGCAATTCTTTAATATTCAATTAAGCCAAATACCCAAGAAACCAAGAACCTCACCTAAACTAACTGAGGCAAGCTTGTGAAAAATTTAGACATGCTAAAATACAGAGCTGGTAAGAGCTTTTCAGGTAGGGACGTGCACAGACCTCCATGCAAGTATGAGGAATTGTAGAAAAAGATGTAATATTCAGATTTAGCACAGTATAAACTAGGGCATCTACCTCCTTCAATAGAGATTGTTCAACATGATCAGTAAAGAGCACAGAATTCATCAGATTATTTGGGAAAAAAAAAAAAATGTCCTCCAGCTCAGCCTTGGTGTCAGACATCTCAGAGTTATAGCAAGCTCTCTGGGTTGCCCTTTCACTCCTACAAACATTTTGTTATCTCCTCCCTTCTGGTTTCCCAACTCATCGCTCAGCCACTTTCCTCCTATCACTCTATCTTGTGACTCATAAAATGTCTTTCCCTTGACAGATGCTTTTCTCCAGGGAAGAAGTAATTTCCTCTTTTTTCTCCCTACATAACATGGTCTTTCTTTTAAAGGGATATAACACAGAGACTGTAAGCAAAGCAACGCAGCTTTTTCAGAAAGAGGACTGGACAAACACGTCTGTCCCTCCTCCTCAGAAAGGCAGCAAGATGCACTGGGTCTGAGTAGGGTTCTGCTAATGAGTTCTTCTGAGGCACTGCGGTAGAAAAGCCAGATCTTTGTCAGGAACTATCAAAGACCCAGTCGCAATCCACACAGGAACCAGGAGATTTCACTGCTGCTGCTGGTGGTGGGTAACTTCAAGAATTCTCTGTTAAAGATTCTTTCTTCTGTAGGACCTGCTGGTACTACTGGATTTAATTGGCGCGCCAAACCCTGTCTTTCCCAATTATTTTCCAAACACTAGCCGATGGTTTCAGAGGCTTCAAGCAATTGGTAAGGAGAGGGGCACGGGCTCTTGATTAATTTGAAGATTTAGAATATAGTTTTCAAAGGAGAAAGCCATGTAAATCAGATTTTTAATTACTTTTCTGGTTTACAGTTCTAATATTTAATAATGCAAACGTTAAATTTGGTGCATCTTCAATATCGATGTCTTCGTAGCAGTTTAATTAATAACTATGATTCACAGACACTTGGAAACCATGATTCTGATGGCCACTTTGTGACTCTTGAGCTCTGCTTCACTTTGGTGTTTTAGTTCTCGCTTATGTAAATCGATGGTAACAGCATCAGTCTTGGGGTCTTCTAAACAAATGCAAAAGACAGTCACCAGCTCCTTTTTCTTGCTTGTTGGAAAAAGCTTCCACAAGAGAGGAAAAATAATTCATTTGTGCTAACATGCCTCATATTGTCCAAAAGCTGTAACAGTCACTTCCATCGTGAATTACAGAGCAGAAGCTACACAGCATGAATCTGCTGAAGAATCACCTTGATGAAACACAGTATTTCCAGAATAATGTACATCGAGGCTTGGTTGAAGATGACCACGTTCCATTTTTATTGAGAGGTACTGTCAGTTCTAATACTGCTTCTAAAATACAAGTTCAGTAACAAAAGCTCCATTTAGTAAATAAGCAGATGCATATGAACTTGTTTTTTTTTTCCAGCTTATTTGCCCCAGGTTGTGGCTTCAAAATCCACTCTTACGCAGGCAGAGTCATAGCTTTGAAAAACATAGAGAAAAAGCAGAAATAGAACCATCCTTACCGTCATTTTGTATGTGCACAGCTCCAATGGCACAGAAATAATGGCAATTTTTGCCAGCAGTGCAGTGTTCCACAAAGATGAGTAACTGATCCAATAGGCTACCGCTACATACCACGCCAGCCAGCTGGTTACTACTCCTAGAAGCAGTGAGACACACTCAAGGGCTGCATTTGCAAAGATGACAAGTCTCTAAAGACATTTTGGCAAACTTACAGTAATGCTCACAATTACCTGTTTAAATTTGAAGGCACTAACTCCTGCAAAAGCTAACATACTTCGGTTAGACTCTCATTTACTAGAGCAGAGATAGGAAAGGTGTATATAGTGATCAGTAAGAATAGCAAAAGACACAATATGCCTAATGTGCATTAGGCGCATACCTGAAATCTTTGTACCTGAGATCTCTCCCAGCAGACACCTACACCACTGGCACCATGTTCATTCTTTTCTTCTGGAAGGCAGCCAAAGAAAGGGAAAATGGTTACAGTAGTGCTACCCAACTTGCACGGCTACAGGTTGGTGATTAAAGCTCTTGTCCAGGTGCAAGATGTGGATTTGATGTCCTCCTCAGTTCAAGTACTAGGTACAGCACCTTCTAAACTAAGGTGAGGCGCAGAAGGATAGCAAATATAGCACATTCTTCTAGCTGAAGCTATCCACCATACAGCAAGGACTACAATAGTTGTATTGCTAGAGAAGGACGAGGTCAAAAGAAAAGTAACATGAGTTCAAAGTTCAATCTATCTACATAGGAAATGAGGGAGATAATTCCATATCCAGATCGTATGTTTACTGCTTGTGATCTGCAACTACTGAGTAATGCTGAATGAGTACACAGCTCTGCAAGCAGACGAGTGCAGTCACACCTCTCCACTTCTAAGCGAGCACTCCTTTAACTGAGCTGCACTTAGTCTCTTGTTCAGTGGACTTTCAGCTCCATGAGTCCTTCATTTTTCACAGCAAGGCAAGACTCAGCTCCAAGGAAGCACATGCAGCTACCACATACATATCAGGGGACATAAGAAAACCTACATGGGAGAAACTGGTCAGGGACTACACCTCAAAACCTTTTCTAATGACACAAACACCACCCAGTGAAAAAAAGATTCCTCTTTGTGGTAGATGGCTGAAAAATGAGGAAAAACAGTGGGAAAAAAAAGGAAAGATGTTGGAGAGAAACAGTGTTCCACCACTGCCCTGAAAGAAGGATCAGGAAACAGCAGGACAAGTTAAATTCTTTTATCTAGAAGTTGCATCATGTATCAACATATTGGTGGCTCATAGCTATCCACCTACACACACACACACACACAGAGTAATAAGGTCCCTTAAAAGTGTAAATCCTTTTAGCTGAGGATAACAGCAGCTCTGTTTTCTGGGAGAAAAATACAGGCATCCTAATCTACCACTTAAGGAGAGGGCTAGAAACTGCTTCAAAGAAGTGCTGAATCCTAACATTGGCATAAGAACACGGTAATTGGGAGCTGCAGTGGCTTCTCTGCCCTTCTCTAGCTCCTAAGCACAACTTGAACCACTACAATGCATGGGATCCAGGACAAAGAGGGCAGGTATCACAGTCCAACTACTAGCTGCAGATGCTTTAAAAAAAAAAGTGCTTGTAGGAGGGTATTGATTTTAGGAAGCAAATAGTGAAACAGATGGGTTGTAGCCACAGACTTAAAAGAAAAAAAACAAAGAAAAAAAGAGATTGTAGAAGGACCGCAGTGGTATACACTCCTCTAGAAAGTGGACTGAGTAGTTATCTGACTGCCGATAAGCAGTGATGTATCAACTTACTTAACAGAGGTTCTCCAATGTTGTTTCCAAATTTCACTTTGCTCCTCGTAGGGGTTCCCGTCCTACATCTGATCCCGTCCCCTTTTCCTGAAGTATGGCACACTATGGAGGACACCGAAGAAAACCTTGACCAAACCACTATTGAGAACCTCAGCAAAATCCTCCAGGTGTTTGTACTGGAATATCTAAACCTGTGACACGTTGGCTGCAAATCTTACTTCATTCTAAATGTTGTTTGCTCACCTTCACTTCTGTTATTTAATTACATCGGGGAGCACTGAAGCAAAGCAAAATACGGCGATATGTCTTGTTACACTGATTGCTGATTCTGTTGTTCCTGGCTCAACGTTCCATATAAAGAAATAAAAGATGGCATTAAATAAGAACTTGTTTCAGCCCAGAAATAATTTGACCTTTCAATGTCTTACCTCTGAATAAACCCAGATAAAATTCCAGAGTTTTCCCCCATAGTTCTCACTGTTTTTATGTCACGCGTTAAGATCCCAGTAGGGGATGCCTCCAGATGTGTTCAACTCCAATTTTTTTTTTTTTTTACAAGGTGTTACCAACTTCAGCAGTCTTCAACAAGGGAAATTTTTTTTTAACACATTATCCAAAAAGGCAAAAATCACATTAAAACAAACTTTGCTCTGGGCTGAACCAAATCACATGATCATGAAATCAGCTGCTAGAAGTCCTGACACGCAGTAGAGATTTGTTACTCTCTCTGTTCTCTTCCCTCCTTCCCTTAAGGGGGAGGCTGCAGGGCCACCAGGAAACAAAAACATGACATGAAATCAATTCTCTCCCAGTTGTTTCTGGATACTTTTTGATGGAGAAGCGTGGTGGGAACTGAGTGCAGCAGGATGGGCTGTGGAGGCTTCCGCTGTGCTTCAGCTGCATACAGAATAGGCACTATGTGGGAGCAATAACCAAACACAGTGTTCATGCACCTCAGAATCATTCACAATTTGACCCAAAAGACAAGGAAAATTGTTTGTAATACAGATTACATTCAGAAGTAGCCATACTATGAATGTGATCATTTTAGAAACTGCAGTTTTATGTAGGAATCGTTTTAAAAGCAAAGTGCTACCTATAAAAACTGAAGTACAGGAGTGAGAAGACGACACCAAAAAGCCAGGAATCTCTATCAGAAAAAGATACCATTCTAACAACCCCGTACTTGTACATTTGTTACTGGAATTGTTCCATACATTCAGTGTAGCGCTATGGCAGCACCAATCTACCTGCAATGGCATCAGTTAACAGGAGAAGCCAAAACAGCAGTATTCAAAAGCTACATACAGGATTACGGTTTCTTGTGGGTAGAAGATGATGAGGACATCTGAAAAAAAGATGAAAATCAAACACTATAATAATAATGAATTAGCTACGCTGGTAGAAGATGAAGTCAGTATTTGCCTGTTTCGAACTTCCACCATTAGAAAGTTCTATACTGGACATAGAGATTTAGAAAAGGAAATAACTAAGCTGTGAAGCTCTAGGCACATCAGACGTGGTTTCTGTTGTAGTATTTTACCATTTTCCTGAAGCAAACATTTCTGAATCTAAGCAAGATATTTACAAACATATTTTCAAGTTTCAATAGAAACTTGTATTTACAGCAATGCAGATTTGTTAAATGTTACTATTACGCAACAGCCTGAAAATGAAAGTTGGTCTGTCTTTGGTGCTTGAGATAAAACAAAAAAAGCATTTCATGTTTCCCATCTTTTTACTGTTTTGTGAGAAATGTTTCTTCTGTGTACGAAAGTTCCAAAGTAGAACACAAATAAAGTTCTAACAGTGGGTCAGATGTGTTTCTTTCCAGGTAAATCCAAGTGCACGTTCACGACTACATCAAAGCTACTCATACTATTTGTAATCATTCTCCTCGACTTCAGCCCCAGATAGTAAGATTACAAATAGCCATCTTCTGTCATCGGAATACACTGAGCAGCATAAGTTACCAAAGCAGAACAACATAGCTATATACAGAAATAGAAATCTGAGACAAGGGTTTGTGTTTTTAGGTACTCCATGCTTTGAAAAATTCACGAGGCGTACGCCATTCACACTGCTACTCTGGATCTTCAAGAACGCCAAGGTTAACCTAAAACGGACCTCATTAAGACACAGGGACTAGAGGGTTGTTGTAACTGGGGAAAGCCTAGCTTTGTAAAGATCTCTGTTACAGGGAGCTGAAACACTATTTGAATTATGCAGTTTAAAGCAATCGTCCCTGAGTGTGCAATTCTCTCAAGTGCACTTGGTTCAAAGAAATGACACAGAGTTGCTGTAATAAGATTCAATGGATCTCAACACAAGGAGGGACTGTTTTCTTTCCCCTCTAAGTGAGGCCCAGAAAGGGTTTCCTTCAAGAAACACAGCTGTCACTTTTAGAAGAGAGGAGGGTCATCATCCCAGCAACTTCAATCACCTGCCATTCATTTGAAAAGTAACTGCTGGATGGCAAACATACATCAGCCCAGCAGCCATGCGACTATGGATCTAAAGCCCCAAAATCTGTCAAGTAAAGACATGGTACAAGATGGGTCCTCACTGCTTCTAATCCAAAGCAGAATGAGCAGGTAGGACACAGTGTGTACAAACTGTGGAGTCTGGTAAAACGCTAGGGAAGAGACAAGTAACAAGACCAGGGCTGGCAGTGCAGTACAGGTAATCAGCTCAGAATTCAGAGCCCAGCTTTACGTTCATTTCCCTGGATGGTTTCACATTCCCTGTTGCATGGCTGCAGCAGGGAACAGAAAACACCAGGAGGGATCTTAAGTAATCTTAAAGAAATTAAAGAAATCAGCAGAGGACTTCCCCTTGAATAGAGTTAGTCACATTTCTGTCAAGTAAAAAAAATGAATCCGCCATCCCTGGGAAGCTGTCACAGTCCTCCTCAAGGTGTATTGGGTTATTAACAAGGGGGAAGGGAGCAAATTCCAGAGTCAGTGCTCAGCAGGTTTTTAGTTTACACTAGTTATGTGTGCTCTAACACAAGCTTTAGCTATATAAGTTCATCACAAGAAAAGTAACAATGCACACTCCTCATTCCTCAGCACTTGCTGCATTTACCTACAAGGGAAATGATCCTAAGCGTATGCAGCTGGAACCGGTTAAGGGAGTAACAGTGCAGAATGTTCTCTAAGCAGAAGTGACAGCAGGAGCGAGCACCAGTCCTCTTCCTCCTCTCGCTGGAGTAGCAATCCTGGCGCCAGGAATGAAGACAAAAGAAATTAGCGATTCGTGGTCACATTTCATATAATTGTGTTGATGGTGAGCACCTAGCAGCAAAATACAATTAGAAAAGGTGCAGTAAAAATGCTCTCGGTAGAAACATTACAAGGACCAATCTACATTGGTAGCAGACCCAGCAAAACACACGTCTGTTCTTTGCGTAGGTGGGTATCACCTCAGTATATCCCATAAACCACAGCTATTTCTCTAAGTGAAAGATATCTACAGCATTCTGCACACAAAGTACCATTTTTTTCCTTGTCATTCATGGATGACACTGATTTTATTTTCCTCTTATAAAAGGAGACATTTTACTCTCTGTCGATTTAACAAATATTCTGAATTCTATTTGTTACAATAAAGCAGCTAAAAAGCTGTCCTAATCTCTAAAAGAACTTCATCATCTGCACATATGATATATATATATAAACAATCACTCAAAAAATAGTTTTGTTGAAGTGATTATATTGCACTCAGAATTCTGGGATTCCGTTTTTCCCTTTGCATTTTAAATCCAGGATCAGCTCCATTTTTTTTTCTTTATGTTTGAATAAAATGAAGCTTTAACTTTCTCCTAAAAACAAGTAGGCATGCAATCAATAGAATACGACATATTTCAAAACGTCACCAAAAAGGAAAAGTCGCTTATGAAACCAGAGTAAGGAACAACTCTGCAATAGGCCACGTGAGAGTAGTAAATGTAAACATCCTGCTGGCACTACGCTGTTGCAGGTGGTGCAGAGTGCAGCCCAGTTCAGCACCCAGGAGGTACAGGAAAGCTGTTGAAGCGTTCTGTACTTCTGTGAGTCTCCACGCAGCAACGGCACATCCAAAGGACTACACATAAACACACAGCAACGAGAGGATGGTGGTTACGGCGCTAACGCCGACCTCGGGGCACCGTGACTTTGAAATGCATGTTCTCCTGATGGTTACATATTCAAAGACAGCAGTGAAACTATTTATTGTTGCTGCAAAGGAAGTACAGAGTTAGATTCCCCCATGTGTAACTTATATCACTGTATGCCATTGGCAGTCTGGACGCTACCCTCAGCCTACAAAATCCCGGCAAGGGGCCTCTATGCAGAATGTCACCTTGCTTTGTTTGCAGGAGTGCCACCCTTCTCCATGTGTCGGAGGCAGCAGAGAAAAAACACATGAAAAAAAGAAAAATTCCTCAGCCAATGTTAAGAGGCCACAGATCTTCAAAATTCAAATGAAGGCAGCTGCTTCTCAACTCAGTTCTACAGCAGAACAAGATCTTTCTCTCTACCGAACTCATTATCTTCAGGTAACAAACATTATTACACTTGGAGTCCCTGAGATAATACAGCTCTTTGCCCGGGACAAATGGAGAGACTTTGGATACACAATAATGAGGTGCAAGCCAACACACAGCACCCTGAGTTGCAAGTGAAATGATAGGAATGGGCAACCCATTCCTGAACAGCCAAGAGATGCAAAAGAAAATGCAAAGGAGGTGCTGGCTGGGGAATTAAAAGATGCATGTTACAAGGGAGGACAGAAAAAAAACCCTCATGTGTTTCTACAAAGCCTTTCTCTATTACCATCAGAGCAGAGCAGAAAAAGCAAGCAGAGGGAACATCTTTCTGAGAAAGGCCATGAAGAAATAGGGCCTTCTAGATGCACGGTAGAACAGTAATGCAAAGCAGAGACAGACAGTCTTGTTCCCAGTGTGCCCCGAATGTTAAGCACTGAGCACTGACTGTAAGAACTGACAGTATTCTGGACAGAAACTTAGGCAGAGAAGTAGGCAGTCTTTTTCTCCTGAAACTACAGGAAAAATACAAAGAGGCAAAATACAAAGTCACAATCAAATCGGAGAATACTTTCCACAGTGAAAAACGAAATACTGGCTTCAGAAACAAAACAGACATCTGTTCTGTATCTTAAACAGGGCTAACTGTAGAAAAGAGGTGCTTGTAAAATCTTAAGTTTGAAATCCTTTATTTCCCAGTATATTGCTAAGTAATTCTGAAACTAAATCAAAAAGAAATATCAGAGATGGATATGGAAAACTTACAGCTAGAAAATGGTTGCTGAGCCATCTGAATTTCTATAAAGGCATCAACAAAAGCATTAAAAACTTCGTCTCATAAAATTAATTACAATCTGAAACGCCAGATTGTCTTTACAACAGCCACAATACGAATACTGATGGACTTCTGCAACCCTGGAAAAACTAATTGTGACTTTGCCAAAAGGTGGCTTAATATAGCAATCAAAACATCCTCAAAGACAGAGTCCTGCACATCTGTGGTTTCCTTTTCTCTCAGCCATTCAGCACTCAGTAAGCTGTTCTCAATAGCAAAAAACATTACTCAGTCACAGATTTACTCTCTTATGTAGTTGTGCTGTAATCTTGATACATTCTTGGGGAAAAAAAGGGGAGTGAGTAGAAAGCTGAATAAAAGTAGACGCTATAAAAACTATCTGTAAAGTATCGTAAGTCTGGAAAACATTTGTGGCATTACACAGGCTACTGTTAACATAAAGAAAGCAATTGAACCATTTCACGAATATGAACAATGCACTTGTTCCCAGCCATTTAGAATGCTCTGACATTCCAAATGTTCATAAAAATTGGGTAATAAAATAATTAAGTCAATACCCTTAAGTACAATAAATAATGCTGTTTATTATGGTCGGGATTGACCACGAGTGTTTGTTCCATATCTGCTTGGGACATTTGTAAACCCAGTTCTGAATCCTTGAGTTGCTCCCATTCCCGGTATTCCAAATCCTTGATTGAGTACACTGCTGTAAGGTGCGGATCCATGATTAAGGCCTAATCCATAGGGCCTCGTTTGAGTGTTTAAAAGGATCACAGGATTCACATTTTTGCCTGGTGTATTGAAAGAAAATTCTGGTGGTGGGCTGCTGGGCTTTGCTGGAGTAGATGTAATAGGGTTCAAGTTGTCAGCAGCTTTCAAAGACGGCATTGTAATAACATGATGATCCGAAAGGTTCAGCATATTGTTTGCAATAGGCACAGATGATAAGGTAGGTCTGATCCAGTCATCTTTGAAAATCTGAACAGTCAAGGTTGAGACCAATGTGTATAATCTGTTAGTGACATGGGCAAGTACCATTTGCTCATTCGCATCTCTCCGAATTCGGACATGGACCGATCCAGCCTAAAAAAATGATAAAAATAAGTTGGCTGTTAACCATCACCTTCATGAGATTCTCCACATGCATTCAAGAAGCAGCAAAGCTATCCTGCAGAGAATCGCACAAAGACCTTTCTCAGTGGAGATTACTGACTAAACTGGGAAGCACATCCAAGAATTCCATTACTAGAACAGACTTTGATCTTTGCTGATGTGTTGACCTCCTGAACACATCAAGATCATTATTCTGGAAAAGCCGAGTCTTCAAACTGAACTATGAAATACAACATGCGATGGCATGAAAACAAAAGGCAACAACAAAAAAGGCCCAAGAGAAGAGGAATGCGCAGACAAATTCCAATGTCATGCTCAAGAAAACGCATCAACACTGGGCTGCTGGAGCAGACAGAAGACAAAGTGAAAATGCGTGGCAGATGCTAGAAATGAAACCACTGGCAAGAACAAAGGAAAGGCACTGCCCCTCAGGGAACTCAGACTGACTTTCTCCTTAAAGTGTAGATGTCTGTGAGCTATCCCTGCCTACCTCTCAGTAACGCTGCATCGTTCACCTTGAACTCCTGATGCAAAAGGGTACGCAAAATGAACCCCTCACATCCTTTTGCAGTTCATGTTTAACCAAAGATGATTCACAGCCTCTGCTAATTTAGGGTATTTTTACATCAGTTGATGATCTGTTGACCAGCTGAGAGTATAGCCAGGTCTCTGGAAGTTACTACTGCGATCTGGAAGGTGCCAACACGTAAATGTACAAGCAAAGGTCTGACCAAGCCCTTTTTCTCCCTCCAAAAAGTAGCTTAATGGAAGGATTAAGAAGTAGAAATCCTATAAAGAAATCTAACAGTCCTAATTTTCTGACATTTGCATCAATTCAAGAATAACTGAGTTGTTTGTGATCATTCTAGAGCACTAAAAAGGCCTTCTTTCTTTCAGTAGTCTGCAGTTGTGTTGCACTTTTTTTGTTACCTATAAATACTGAAAATATCCTATTGCAGACCTTTTGTACAAAGAGGACTACAGTTATTTTCTCCTCACTAAAGAGGTTTTACACTAACATGTTTTGAAAAATATCTTTACTATTGTGTGAAGTGCCAAAATATATGATAAAGTCTGAAATGTTCTAATTCAGAGCTGCTACATATATGAATAGTATTAACCAATAACAAAGCTTTAAAAAACATAAGGTGGGAGAAAAGTTGTTTTTTTTTTTAATAAATGACAGAGACTGAGCACTGACTCAATCCATTTGTTTTCTTTTCTTTGTTTCTTTAACAGAAATACCTTACTACTTTTATTTAAATAAAGTAATACACTTCTTTTTAACACAGTAAAGACATCACTTACCAAAGTGCCAAAACCTAATGTCCAGAAATGCTCATTTCGAACTTCCAAGACACCATCCAAAGTTGAAACCTAATTTTCCACAAATATCCAGAAATACGAGAAGTCAGAAATGTGCAGATCTTCTTAGAAATGTACAAATCCACACAGCTGAAGATCAGCATTTCCATTACTGAAACAACAGCTTCCAGACTACAGAATGGAACAGATCTGTTAATTGTAACATTAACATTTATCTACTGCTATCTCTAAACATCCAAATCCATCAGAAAAGTGGATTTAAGTAGCTCAGGTTAAAGCAGCTCTCACTGTGAAACTGAAACATGCTCTAAACCTGATATGCTGTCTGTGAACAGCATTCTTTATTCCTTTTTTCCTCAGCTTACACTGGTGAGCCTCTTCCACAGTAGGTTAAAACTTAAAAGAATCAACTGACCAACAACATGCACCACTAGAAAAGGTATGTTCCAGACATCTCTGTGACACTACTTGTCTCATATTATGAACTCCACATTTTCCGCATTCAGAAAAATAAAATTAAGAAATCCCTGAGGGATCATCTTGGATTACTCAGTCATAAAAACTCCTCATACTCCTGAATGCTTTCTTAACAATGGCTGTGCGTGACATGTCATGTATTACACACTGACTTACCTCTCTAAGAAGTTTATCCAACTGGCCAAACACATGTGGCGGGGTTGTCTTTAAAAGAAAAAAAATGTCACACTAAAGATTAACTGGCTCTAATTAAATAACAGAGCCTTTAAAACCAGTTTACCTACACAAGACCAATGATAAGACACAATGCATTCTTATTACTTCATGCTGAACACTTTTACTGTCTTTACAATTCCTCTGGCCCTTTATCAAACATTCCTCTTGGAACATTTCCATCATGAGAGGGGTGGCCAGCAGGTTCAGGGAGGTGATTGTCCCCCTCTTCTCTTGTGAGGCCCCATCTGGAGTACTGTGTCCAGGTATGGAGCCCCCAGTACAAGAAAGACAGAGAGCTGTCGGAGAGGGTCCAGAGAAGGGCCACAAAGATGATCAGGGGACTGGAGCACCTCTCCTATGAGGACAGACTGAGGGAGCTGGGCTTATTCAGCCTGGAGAAGAGAAGGCTGCGGGGCGACCTCATTGCAGCCTTTCAGTACCTGAAGGGAGCCTATAAACAGGAAGGGAGTAAACTCTTTGAAAGAGTAGATAACAGCAGGACAAGGGGGAATGGTTTTAAGTTGAAAGAGGGAAGATTTAGGTTAGATGTTAGGGGGAAATTCTTTACCAGGAGAGTGGTGACATCCTGGAACCAGAGAGGTTGTGGATGCCCTGTCCCTGGAGGTGTTCAAGGCCAGGTTGGACGAGGCCCTGGGCAACCTGATCTAGTAAATGGGGTGGTTGGTAGCCCTGCCCGGCAGGGGGGTTGGAGATTCATGATCCTTGAGGTCCCTTCCAACCCAGGCCATTCTGTGATTCTGTGATTTCCCATTTACATCCTTAAAACAGATAAGGATGTTTAACAAAACTGAAATCCCGCCCCCCACATTCTTTTGCAACATTGCCTTACCTGGAGCAGTACTTTCCCACTGTAGACACTCATGGGGTACATGGTACCAAATGTCATCAAAGCTATTGCTATAGCTGATGCTGTGTCTACAGCATAGTAATTGCTAGAGAAAGAAAGAAAATAAGGGAAAAAAGGGAGTGCTGTTTTTGAAAGGCATGAGGACTTTAAAAGAATGAAAAAAAAATCAGAAGAAGTTACATACACAGTGAGAAGATCTTAACTACATATCTTTGAGAAATGGTAAATACATTAATGCAACTGCAAATTCATTCATACACAACACAGCTTTTGATGAGAACATTCTTTACACATGAGGTAAAGCAACTTCACACAGAACGGATATCAAATGAATTTCATTAAACAACAGCTATACATACTTGATTTCAATGAGCATATATGTAATGCAAAGAGCTAGAGCTCCAGCAATATCAATCAAGACAAAAGGGTTCATCCGTGGTAGAAAGATGCTACTCAGTCCTGGGATGATTCCACAAATACTGAAACAAAACCAAACAAGCAGCTGTTAGCTAGTTTGGAAGTAGTGATGAACAACCACAGAATCCATAAGATTTAGACCCACTACCTCAGAATGCGACACCCTGCAGTCACAGCAAATGATACCTCCAAGAACCCTCTAAAAGCCTTCCAAACTGCTCATACTTAACATTTTACAATATAGTTTGACATTCATATTTTCATATCAACAGTGGAGGTACTCAAAAAGGTGCATATAACTAAAAACAAACACTGCTGATATCTGACAAAAGTATTTGCAAATGATATTGCGTTGCATTCAGATAACAGCACAGCAAGAGAGTTAAAAGCTAAGATGAATAAGAAACTTTGAATCAGTGCCTGAAAGACACAGGCTCTCCAGTTTCCTGCTGGATGGGTAAGGAGATTCCATAGCCAATTTCACATATCACATTTAAACTGCAATCATCCCAGTTGCTTGCTTATTCGACAGAGTAATTAAAAAGAAATCACTCTAAGATATAGTGATCAGATCAGTAACAGTTGTTGAGAAACGCAGTTCAGGTCTGTACCAAGCACAGCTAGTTTACCTCACCTCTGCCAAGGAGAATTTCATACATTGTACTGAACACATTCAAAAGGAAGGTCATACAGAAAGGTGTATTTCTACGAGATTGACACATCTTGGAAATGTGAGAGATAATGCTTTGGCTGGAGTCCATACGTTGGATCAGCAGATAACGCTGCTTTAAGAACCTCTAAAATGTAACAGCTCGTCTCAACATCTTTCAAGATTTCTATTACGCACAAAGAACAACACTGCCTCCCGAAAGTTAACTGCTGAAAAAACAGCGCTTTACCTTCTACTGAGATCTGCAACATGCTCCTGAAGCCAACTCGTGCTTGCAGCTTCAAAAGAAAGTTAATGAAATGACTACAAATAAAGCAATCCATTTTAGAAAATACTTCAAGTTTTATTTTAAGGGAAGAACCTATTATACTGTGAATAAATAAGTGCATCTCAGCAGAATCACTGTCACATTAACAATACAAAGCCTGGCTTCTCTAGGCAGTAAGGGAAATGCTTGTTTCATTTAACAACCTGAACTGACTAAATACAAATATAATTTCAGGTTATGTTCAACATAGTTATCTCTACATTACATAAAGTATAATGCATATCTAGTAATTATAACTAAATGATTTACACAAAATTACATTCACCGAAATGAAGCATTATGTATGGCAAAATACACAGAAAAGCATGGAAAAGTAAGACGACTTCTCCCACTTAACCAGTATTCAAAATACTCAACAGTGTCCCAGCAATTAATGACAGTGTCTGCAAGATTATTTCACAGCGGAGAAGTGGGAGGTAAGAGTACTGTTAAGAAGGAATTACTACATCATCTATTTTCAATCCATGAATAAGCCAACTAACTGTTTTAGGAGTAAAATTTGAAATATGACTTTGAATTTAAAAGATAGAAGATAAAGGGTACTTCAGCATTATGGCAATACTCAGTTTTCAGCAACAGCTACACAGAATTCTGAGAGCCAAGTAAGCAAACTAGCAATGAAATTTGGAATGCAATTCTAAACTGCATTAGGTTCAGGAGTAATAGCAACATATACCAGCTAGTTAAAGACGTTAACCAGATAAGTTATTCCTTCATAAAAAAGGGACATCAAAACCTTTTCTTAATTCTTGATATATTTTAATCGCGTACCTTCAGAGACATAAGCAAAGGGCTTATTCCTCACAGAAAGCATTGTAAATAAGTTGAAAAAGAGAGCCACAAAAGTACCGACTAGTAGTCGCCCCCTAGGAAGAGAAAACAAAAGATAGCTATTTCATATTATCAATAAAATGCACAAAACCAAGCTGTAATTGCTGCTAACAATGCCATACCCGCTTCTCTTGGTAGCTTTCACTGAAATCAAAAGTGAAAGTAAGATAGATTAGCATATTGTCTAACAACTGACAGCATATTGGCATTTTAGGGGGAAAAAATGAAGTCTCCAAATATCATGCATTAACATCACATCACACTGTTGAGTAACTAACTGCACACGTGTGTATGCATACATGCACATATACACCTGCATGTATGTATATGTGTGTATGTTTACACACCCTGTCCTCTGAAGTTTAATAAATACATTGTCCCTTTAGCAGAAACAACATTCGCTTTCCTACAGAAAGGACACAGGGCCTCTACTCTTTACTAGAACTACTATGTCACCACATCTTCCACCCCTTCTTTTCCCTTTCCATTGTTCTTTGCAGTCGTCATCATCTTTGTAATAAATCCAGTTCCCTGATGATTACAGCATCTTCCCCTCCAACATACCAGGCCTCCTAAGGTGTGATTTAGCAAGAGGCAGCAGATACTGCAACTCTTTCCAAACTATGAATGCGCTGAAAGGCCAATCAGCAGGCCTGTATGCTCACACAGTCTTTCCTACAATGTGAGCACTAACCTGGCTTTCTCTTCTGTACCTAACCTCCAAATGTCAAAAAACAGAAAGTCACATTAACTGCCTACCTTTAAAATCTCATAAAATTATGGGGAAACAGAGAACAACAGATAGCAAATGCCTGATGTCTTCCCTTAAGTGAGGTCTGTGAAGGGGCGGATCCTGACTGCACCCACTCCAGTCACTCAGATGCACTGCATGCACCTGAACTCCCCTGGGTTGGCCCTGCCTTCCTACCTGGGGCTCAACCACTGGTTCAGGCCATGGCTTGGCATTTTCACTACAACATGATAGACTAAGAATTAGGAATCCAAAGGGAAAGTGAAAAACTTATCATTTCACATATCAAAATAATTTCTTACGTGTGTATCTCAGGTTGTTCGAGAAATCGCTCCACACTACAAAAACAATGGAAAATGTGAGTTACATTATACAAGAAAGACCTGACAACTGAAGCATGCTTCTGATGTTCTGAAAAAATAGCTGCCATCCATAAACAAAACTAACAGATATAACATTGGGAAAAACGGATTACTCAAGTAAGCACATCAGTTTTTGAAGTGATGAAAATATGTATCGCTGAGATGAAGCAGGATAGATTTTCCAGTTTCCAATACTGTGCCATGTACACGACAGCTATCACAGGTACTGTCTACACATTAAAAAGATGCTTGTAAATGAACACGTCAGAAAATACCGCTATTCTCACCACTGTTACTGCTGGTAATCGAAACAAAGAGAGTTTGAAATCCCTGACATACAGCTTCTCACTAAGCAAGGCCAAATAAAGCAGATGTTGGATTCTGTAGTGAGGATACAAAACTGTTGTTGTGTTTTTACCCACCAGTGAGAGATAAGAAATAACCTTCAGCTGTAACAAAAAAACCCTAGGAGAAGTTTTGGGAATTTCCTCAAACCAATGTCAGAAAAGTTGGAGGCTTTGATGGTGTCTCATTATTAAATTCCATCCCAGTGTATTTTGGAACAAAAGATCAATTAATCTTGTAATATTTCCACGTTGTTAATATATTGCCTTGATAGAGGAAATAGAAGCTTTTGAAAAGGAAAAAGGAAGATAAGGTGCCTCCATTCTGGGTGTTAACAAAAGCTTTTCCATTTTTCAGGAACTGAATAATTTTTAAGGTTAAACACCTGAAACACCACCTACAACTGGAACCTCTGGTACGGCAAATTGATGCTTGAGCAAATTTGGTGGGACTGATGAAATTGCTAACTTAAACATTCAGATCTGTTAGATATTAAGAAGTTGCTTTACTTCATGGTGCAACTTACAGAAAAAAAGGTTTCCTTTAGTAATTAACTTAATAAATCAAGATGCATAGGGAGACATATTACATCAAATTCCTAACAGCACTTGGAAAACATAATTCCTAAAAACACTGCCCTTTCCTTGACGGTTGTTAAATTCCAACTACCAATTCCCATCATTTTATCTAATGCCTCCATGCTGAGTAATCAATATAAATTAGAGGTTAGGTTTACCAATATTTTTTTCTACAGTTTATCACTACAGATAGCATTTGTAGAATGCATATGCTTTTGCTCAACGTGGACTATCTTCTTATAGGAGAGAAATCAAAGAAAAACATACAGATCCTTACCTTTCTTTCAGTATAAAAAGAGCACCAAGCTGTGCCAGAACTGTAGAAGCAAATACAGCTAGAACTTCAAACCTCTCAAACCTGAAATTAAAGAACTAAGTTTAGGAACATTGAATGTTCAACAATTCACGGACTGCATTGTGGCCTGTGGAGAAGCAAGTGGAATAGACCTACTAGTTCTAATTCTTTCAAGCAGAGATAGATGAGAAGAAACTGGAAATTCACAATGTAGAACAATCTTCAATCTAAGCCAAAATTCCAATTACCACAAACAAACCTTTGTTCTGACAGAAAAAGACTGCAATTCCAGCTTAAAATTACACATTTCTTAGTTTTTTTTGTTCCTGTTTCTTCCCTTTTCTCTCCTCCTGCATACTGTGCCTTTTCTTTAGCGAACCAGTCTTTACATGTACCAATTGTCTGTGGTGGCTACTACAGAACATAAGCAAGGATATTCAACCATGAATCAAATGCTGTATTATCAAACGCTGAATCTTGTTAATAGTACTCACCCAAATGAATAGACTGGACTGGGTTTCTTCACCATTACCCAGTAGCTTATTAGACATGTTATCAAACTGAAAAGAAAAAAAAAGTAGAATTAGACTCTAATAAACAACCATAGCCTTCACAAACTCCAAAGTCTACAGACATACACTTTGGCCATCAAAACTGAATTAGCAAATGTAACATTTTACCATGGACTCAACCCTGCACATCACTATACCAATGAGGTTTCCAGTGAATCCAGAAAAGACTGTTTGGAAACAAAAGGGATGTTGCAAAGACATCTAGCTGACCTCAGAAAATGGACAGCAGAGAACATTAGCATACTGGTAGCCAGTCTAAGTCCTTATGTGAGGAGACAGCCAAAGTCGTACTTACAACATGCTGCACTTTAAAAGTCTACCATCAACCCTCAATGCAGAACATCACTCAGCCCAAATCAAGTTTGTCACAACCCCAAATGCAGTGCATTTTCCACTGACATCGTGATAATCACAAATAGTGTTTATCTTGCATGCAAACTGAGTTTCTCTGAAGGGATACCAGAGGTAACACGAGGTCAGACCTAAGTTTGTCTAACAGGGAAAGGTATTTTGAGAAAATCTTTTTAATGTTGTCTGATATCACACTTACAAATGAAGGGTACAAAGCAAAAGTCTACGAAATTAACAAAGGAATCTAACCACTGCCAACACAGCTATAGTGTTCCTCATCTATTTAGCGTGATGTACAATTTCACATTCATTTAAACTATATTTAAACCAGCTGGTGTTCCATCACTGGTGATTCACTGGATTCTGTGTATATAAGTAAACAAAACCAGGCACAAATGAACCGTAAGATTAAATGGGAAAAACTCACCTGAAAAGATCAAAGATTGTCAAATATGTGTAAGCAGTTAAAGCTGTAAAAAAGCAAACATTTAAAACTTATTATAATGTTTCAGTCACTCGTATTCTTCTGTTAAATCCCTCTACTGCGTCTCTATGCCATTTTGTATCTAAACAAATGATCTCTGCCGATACTGCAGAGAACTCTCTTTTTTCTATGTGCATGTAACATGCATGTTTTGAGAACACCAGCATCTCTCACTTTATGAACAGGTTGATTACGGCAATCCCAATTCTACTAAATGCCCAGCTACATCAGGTATTAAGCTACCAGGAATAAACAGCTGTGACTAAGGGCTTAAACACAGACAAGTTGGGAGACTTTGTAACACACCTACTGCACCAAAGCAAGAGACCTCTTACATGCATTACTGCAGCAAAAAGTAGGTTCACTTGTTTTACTTCTCTAACTTATCTAAAAGAGCAATAATACCTATGTCACAAATATATATTGAAAATATAGGGCATTCTACTTTCAGTACTGCTGACAGGGAGAATCTTGGAGCCCCTGTACAAAAACAGGAAAAACACAAAACATTAAGAAGGGGCACTCTTCAAATCAGAGAATGTTTTTGCCACACTTCAGATGCCTTCAACCACCTGCAAATGAGGATCTCTTTGTGTTGCTAGTATTACTTCCATATGAAACAGGTTTGAGGACTGGTTTAGAATGCTGTTTTTTGCAGTCTTAAAGGCAGAGGATGCTACATGGAGAAAAATCAACAAGAAGTCTGGAAATCCTTGCACACCTCTCTGCAAGAAATGCTTCCACAACGACCACAGCAAATGAACAGCAGGCATTTTCCAAACCAGGCTTCTCAGCTTTGATTTGCAGCAGTATTCTGGAACTTCATGAGTGCGGAAACACAGCGTAGCTGTTAGAAGCTTCACTGCAAGAGAGCCACCTACCTATGCTGTTTGTAGAGCTGCACCACATTAGCAGGAAGCCAATACATATTAAATTTATAGCACCAAACAGCAAGATCTTCCAGGACTGTTGAGGAGAATAAACACGTATTTTACATCTTCCAAGATTTACAAGACAAAAATATACCTATCTTGTTTAATAAAAACCACAGTATTGTAGCACTTCATCATGCGAGCAGTACTCTCTCTGTCTCTCCCAGAAACATGCAACTCACTTGAGGGCAACAATCTCATATTCTATTTTAATTTTACAGATTGTCCCCCAACTCACAGCATTGTGTACTACGCTTAAAACGTCTTTTGGTCTGAAAAAAACACCCCTCCACAGCATTTGCATCTAATTGTAACACATTCTACCTGAATTTTAAAGAAAGATTTATAACAGCTTTCTATTTCCTGCCCTCAGTTCTGACAAAGAAGTACAGCCAAGAGATCTCAGTGGGTTCCATTCTTTATGCTAGACCTTTGGTCCTAGAAACACCCGTGCCACTTCAGCTTACAGTTCTACCTCATGCATTAAACATAAACACAATTCTGGGGAAAATGAATTATCAGGGACAGGCCATAGGACTCAAGGGCAACAAGACTTGTGAAGGGCTTGGAGAATGCGCCCTATGAGGAAAGACTGAGGGAATTGGGGCTGTTTAGTCTGGGGAAAACGAGGCTGAGGGGAGACCTTATTGCTCTCTTCCAATGTCTGAAAGGTTCTTACAGCAAGAGAGGGGTTGGTCTCTTCTCACTGGTGACAGGATGAGGGGAAAGGGCCTCAAGTTGCGCCAGGGGAAGTTTAGGTTGGATATCAGGAAAAGCTTCTTTACAGAAAGAGTTGTTAAGCACTGGAATGGGCTCCCCAGGGAGGTGGTTGAGTCACCATCCCTGGATGTGTTT
>PPHD01002964.1:0-33371 GCA_002909625.1 Bambusicola thoracicus
AAAAAAAAAAAGAAAAAAAGAAAAAAAAAATCCCTTTGTTGTAGTGTCGGTGTCCTCGGCGTGTGCAATGGCGAGCGGCTGTCGCCTCCGGTGCTGCGCTCTAGAAAGGCCTCTGCATATGGGGATGGTGGTGGCACGGTGGTGGCCCCGTCACGTTACCCCATCGGGGTATGTGGAGTACTTGGGGGTGGCAAGGGGGGCCGGGAGCCTACGGGGCGGCGGCGGCCGGCAGCGGTGCCTGGCTCGGGCAATCCATGCACGGGAGCCTTGAATGGTTAAATCCGAAGGTCGGGATGCCGGGCGAGGCGAGGTGTCCGGGGGCTGCAGAGCTCAAAGCTGCTTCTCAGCACCTCCATAAATCCCGGTGGAGAGCGAGGCTGTAAAGGGAGGAAAAGCAAAACGTAGTGGTCAGGGCAGTTCCAATGAGAATACCTCCAAAGAAATCCCTGGGATGGTGCCTTGGAACTGCCCCGCACATCCCAGTGGATGGGATGCTGGGATGGGGGCTACCCCTGAAATCAGAACAGGGATAGGGAGACAATACTCCATTTCCATCCAAGGGATGACCTACAGCCCTTCACTGCATCCCCAGTGAGCATCCCGTGCCTCAGCACTGACATCCGGATGACACGCAGGGTGCAAGGAGGAGAATGGGGGCGCTGAGGTGGTGAAGCACTGGTGGTCCCGATGTTCCTTTGCCAGCTGGCACATGTTCACCCTAATCCTTCTGCAGCCATCTGCATTTTTTTTTTATGCAATTCAGCCCAGCATTTTCGTAATCACCCAGCAGCGCCCAAGGGAAGCTCGCAGGCACCCCATGGGGGTGACATGTTGGGGCAGCAACCCAATTCTCACCCATCCTGTCCCTCCAGACCTTACCGGAGCGTCCCAGCAATATTTCCACCGTGCGCAACGAGACGAGCCTGCCCCTAATCAGCCACATGCTCCCGGAGTTACTCGAGCAGCTAATGTCAACCAAATGCATCTCTAATGCTCTTAGGCCACCTAAGCCGCCTGCAAATGAGCTTTTTTCAGGGGAACTGGAGGAGGAGGGGGGTGGCATGCATGTGGTTTTGCAGCTCTTGGGGATGGATGCTCCCTTGCTCACTCTGACTGCTCATCTGCATCCCCACTGTTGCCAGCATATCGCTCCCTATAAAGCACCCTACAAGTGGGACATGTCTTTGCCTTCATGATCATAGAATGGCTTAAGTTGGAAAGGATCTTGAAGATCATCTAGTTCCAAACCCCTTACATGGGCAGGGCTGCTACCCACCAGATCAGGCTGCCTAAGGCCCCATACAACCTGGCCCTGAATGCCTCCAGGAATGAGGCACACACAGCTTCTCTGCACAGCCTATTCCAGTGCCTCACTACCTTATGAGTTAAGAATTTCTTCCTAACATCTAACACAGATTTCTCCTCTTCTAGTTTTTAAAACCATTCCCCCTTTCCTTATCACAATGAGAGTGATGGGAAGAAGAAAGCCAATGGCTTTACCCAGGACGCAGTTCCTGGTACATGCTGACCTCCCATTGAGCACAGACACATCCAAAGGTGGGTATGAACAGCGCATTCAGCAATGTTTAGCATTAGATTTCATTCTGGCCATGAAGATTAAGATAGAGGGAATAGAAAAAATAAGATTTCACCCATGGACACTCCTCCAGTCAAGAGAGAACAGACATTGGTGAATGTGATGATGCTGCGAGCCCTGCTTTGTGTTGAGGGAAACCTATCGTTGCTCCAGACTGTCACCCATCAGACTCTTGTTTTGAAGCTCGTCCCTTCCCTGGGTCAGCGGCTGCTTAGTGCCGCGTGGCCGGAGCCTCAAAATAGAACATAAGTACATAAGTAACCCGAGCTGGGAGAATACGCATCCCCTCGCCTCTCCTCCCATCCATCGCCTGGAAAATTCCCTCTACATTGTTTTACGCTGAAAAGGCTCTGATGTAAAGAGAGATAGAGAGGCTAGGAAGGGAGCTGTGCACTGAGCAGCTCATCGCACTTCCCAAGCATCACTTCCAGCCACGCCACCTGCTCTGCCAGGTTTGTTCTGCAAGTGGTACCCAAGGAATGAATAGAAACAGAAGTGAAAAAAAAAGACGCAACCAACCTAAGACCAAAACCAGGGAGCAGCCGAAGCAGTGTGGGGAAGCTTTCCAATGGAAACGTGCCCAAGTTGGCTGTGAAAATTACGGACTTTCCCAATGTTCGTGCGCTAATTGTTTGTTATTCACAGCACGTGCCAGCCCTGGCGTTGCCCCGGTGTGCAGCACAGAGCTCAGCCCCATGCGGGTGAGTTTAGGGAAAGGAGATTAGAGGGGGATGGGAGCTGGAAAAGGGCAACCAAAGGGTTTTTGGCACCACGGTCCCACCAAACCCAGTTTTTCTGAGCAAGGGATCATGAAGAAGGTAGAGGCAGGACACGAGGATGGGAATGATGGCATCCGCACCACACTGTATGCAGGGTTTGAAGGAGGACTGCTCCTTATTACGTGGTTTAGTGGGCATGGTGACGATGGGTTGATGGTTGGACTAGATCATCTTAGCAGTCTTTCCCAACCTTAGTGATTCTACGATATTTTCAGAGCCAATTCATTTTTTCCAGCCATTCTTCTTAGCTGGGAATTGGCAGCACCATTGGCATCACTTCAATTCTACCAATGTCAATCCCATCACTTCACTCCCAACTTTTTCTTCCCATAAAAAAAAGCATCATGCTACTTTGGAGCCAGAAGGAGATGGGATGGAGCCAGCTCTGCTGTTCCTCAAGGTGATCTTCGCCTGAGTGATGCTAAGCCTTGCTCCTTTGTGGAATTCAAAGCCAGACCTGGACTCAGAATGATACAGGCTGCAGTGATCGGTGCAGAGCAGCTGGTGCTTCCTGCAAAGCTTTGTTAAAATTGGGCTTGATGGCATACTGGAGCCATGGGGGTGAATGGGATGTCTCAAGGGGGTTTTGGAGATCCCCCCCCATGCAGCTCACCACCTACTGCCCAGATCACAGAAGCTGGGATTTTTGCTTGGAACTGGACTTCAGAAGAGCCAGCAACTCATCAAGCGAATGCCTTCCAAAAAAAAACTGGCTGGCATTTATCTTCTCCAGCAAGATTTTTCCTTTCTTCTCCATATGCTTGAAGTTAAAAGAGATGAAATCCCCTTCAGGGATGGGAGGCAGCCACAGGTGCCTGCTTAAGGAGAGATGTCAGAAAGTGGAAATTGCCTTAGACTTTATCCTTGCAAGACACATCCGTGCTTTCCTCCCATTGTATCTGCATGGTATTATAGAATCAAAGAATCATTTAAGTTGGAAAAGACCAACTAAGATCATTTAGTCCAACTATCAACCCATCACTCATGCCCACTAAACCATGTCCCTCCATTCTGCAGCATTTCTCTTGCCTGCAGATGTCCCTTCCTATCTGTGGATAATGTGGGGAGGATTTTCAGACCAGCAATAACCCCAAATCATCCTCATCCATCTCTCCATGCCTGATCCTCCACATGGGGCTTTCCAAGCTGGCAGGGAGATTTCGCCCTTCTCCAACAAGGTGTGTTTGAAGGAATTACAGAATCATTAAAGTTGGAAAAGACCACTAAGATCATTTAGCCCAACCATCAATTTGCAACGCACAGCAAAAAGCAGCAAGTGCCTCATGCACAGGTTAAAACCAGCCACCAAAACAGTGCTGTGGGATGCTGAGCTGCTGTGAGCCCCAACTCTGCACTGTATGTCAGGGGCTGAAATCTGTTATCCATCATCATCTGACACAAGGTTAGTGCTCCATTGGTGCCCTGAGTATTACATGTGTTTTTATTGCCTTGGGTGTACTAGCTGCCAGCAACGGAGATTCAATGGGAACTGACTGTGCATGAGAAAAGCAAGTACTCATTTCCCACAAGGTCTCATTTCCAGTGGAAGCATTTCAAGTATTTTGGCAACTGCACATCCTGGCAATTCAGCCCAAAGCCCATAAATTCCTAATGGATTTTCAATCACAAATCATCCCTAGCTATAGAGGCTGCAATGCTGATTACCATATTAAGTATGGCAGAACAATGCAGACAAGGGTATTTGGGCTAATATTAATAACCTGCCAAGTGAATAAATATCTTTCAGACTGCAGAGCTACAGGGAAGCAGGATGAAGCACGGAGATATAGCTGCACCTAGCTGCAGATGTCCCTGTTCATTGCAGGGGAGTTGGAACTACACAACCTTTAAGGGTCCCTTCCAACTCAAATGATTCTATGATTCTATATGCAATAAGCAAGTCCTGGACAAAGATGCATAGTACTACAGTGCTGGTCTTCTAGGCTCAAACTCATTTGGGTGAAGCCCAATGAAAGAAATCTAGTGTGGGCAAGTGGAGGAGCTGGGTACTCTGTTCTGTCCTCACTGCCACCACCATCCCGCCATACCAGAGCACAGGGAGGGATGAGGACCATCTCCCTGCAATGCACACAACACTGTGACCCCAATATCTGCAGTTTGGCTCTGATATAGGAAAAGACGTTGCTGGGTTGAAAGAGATTGATTCAGCACTGACAACAAGGGAATGAGAACAGCCCATCACTGCCATGGTAGCACTTGATGGGGACATTCATTCCTAGCGCCCAGCCACTGCACAGCAAGGGACAAGCACTGGAGATGTGAGACATGGCCCCAAGGTGCCCTCATCTTGCAGCTTAGCTTGGCTGACAGCACAACAGAATTTTATTTTGCCTCAGTTTGAGCTGAAAACTTCATCTTTGCATGCATATGTGGGCTTCAGCTTGTCTGGATGGATGAAGCAGTCTTTCCCCCCCCCCCAAATCTCCATGCATTCTGGAGATTCTGTGTTCTTAAGCCATTGCAATTTGCTGTTTGGGTTACCTACCATGATACACTGCTGAGTGTGAGAGTCCTGCAAGCGTGCTATGACCATGGCTGGATCCTGGTGCACACCAAGGTGCAGGGAAGAGCCCTGTGCTGCCTTCTGTGCTAAAAAGCTGAGGATGGGTGGCCTGGAGAGCTCAGACACAAAAAAGTGCCTTGGTTTAGGGGCAGCATAAGCCTGAAGCAAGTCCTCCAGTGAAGCCATGATATGGAAACCATCCCACAGCTCCAGTTTACCATGGGGATGTCCTTTTGTAGAAATCCAAGCATCTATGCTTTGCAACCAAGGGCCCAGTGAGGATCCAGAGTGAGCACACTCTGGTACGGTGAAAATGCAATAAAAGAATCATCTTGATTGGAAAAGCTCTCCAAGATCATCAAGTCCAGCCATCGACCTGACCTATTCAGTCCCACCACTGAACCACGTCCCTTGGTACCATGTCCACATGTCTTCTGAATATCTCCAGAGCTGATGACTCCATGTGGGCATCCTGTTTCAATAACTGACCACTCTCTCTGAAGAAATTCTTGCTTATATCTGATCTAAACATCTCCTGGTGCAACTTGGCACCATCCTGGAGCAGAGGGGAGCACTGGGCTCTCTTCCTAATTTTTTTTTTGCAGTGTGATTGCTCTGTTAAGCATATGTTGGCTTTATTAAAGCCATATGGGGATGGACCAGCAATGGCAGGGATGGGGCTACTTGTCCTTCTGGTACCGTGGTGAAAAACAGAGATCAGGTCTTCCTTGATGCAGCTAATGACAGGGACTGGGCAGATGTGCAGATGCCAGACTGCTGGACTGGCTGGTGTTAAGCATTACGTTTGTGTTAGCAGGATGCAGCTGCTAAAGTCAGGTTTTTCTAAACACAGCAACTCCTTGAGCAAAGGAAGAGGAAGCTCTGCAGAGCCAAATTGTTGCTCCACATGGGTTTTAGCAGCAGCACTTGGAACAAAGGGCCTTACTCACCCAGACGATACGTATCTTACCTGTGTATAAATATATCTCCTGAGTGCGCACATCTCACGTTCAAAGTTCACCTTCAGAAAAACTTAACAAAACACTCATCTGTGCAACATTTGCTCAACTACTCTCCTGGCTTCATCCCAAGAAGCAAGACGATGCCAGTCCATTACCCTTATGACTGAGTCCTTCTCTTTCTGCTCCCAACCCCAGCTGCACCAAGAGCATTTCCGTCCTCACACCCTGAAAACTGAATACAAGTTTCTGAGTCACTCTCATGTAGGAGTTTTGCACCAATCCATCACTGCCATGTACACTATTGATCACACTGAGGTCTACAGGGGACCCACCACCCCCCCTGTGCCCCAAGACACGGAGAAGAAGCGGGGCCAGCTGGAGGAAAGCAGTCGTGCTGAGATTTCCTCCAGCCACATCCGTGCGGAAGGAAACAGGAATTCGACAGGAAAGGTCCAGGAGGAGAGAGACAAAAACAAGAAACCCTGTAGGAGCCCAGTGTTGGGGGGCAGAGCTACAGGCAGCCATCGGCACATCCTCCTCCAGGTGCTGGGATGGAGAGTGCAGCTGAGGAGTTCCTGCATCTCCTCCACCTCCTTTACAGCACATGGCAAACAGCAGCTCACACTTAAACTCACAGAAAAGAACTGTATGGCTCCTTATATTATAGCCCTAATCAGACTTGAAGGAGTTCGGTGGTATTTAGGAAAGGAGCAAGGGTACTGGCATGGTGTCAGGGTGGAGACTGGCAAGCATGGGAGGTGGGGAAAAAGGGAGGAACCGGGAAGATCAGATAGCTAGGCAGACAGACAGACAGATAACAACAGCACAGTACTGCCGGCATTGTGCAAGCAGGGAATGCACCCGAGGCTGGGGTAACATGATCGACTCCTTTTTATCTTTTATTTGCAGCTCTATTCTTTGAAGAGAGGCACCTACAGCCCTGGAGACTAGACAAGATGCTCCAGACATCCCTTTAAACAGCCCTTTACTGCTGTTTTCATGTTTCTCCCCAACCCCCGAGCAATCCAAATTTGGGGTGTGTGTTGACAACCTTTTTTTGTACCTCAACTGCTGCTTGCACCCTGAGAGATTCAGCAAGTGGGTGACGCTCATGAAAAATGCAAAACAGGCACCAAACATTCAGTATTTGGGGGAAAACGATCCAGCCCCCACCCTGTGCCCAGCAGTGGGTTAACTTATGGGCGGTGTGGACTTCGTTTTATGATCCGGGATATCCCCTCTGCTGCCTTCCCCCACCAGCTTGTGGCTGCGGAGCCAACGTCAGAGGCTTTTCCTGGCTTGGATGTGAAGGGAAAGAAGGAAAAAAAAAAAGAGGTGATGTGAGGGGGAAGAGGCCAGCTCTGCAGGGAATGGTAATTCCATGCTGAAGGCTGGCTGCCACCCAAATATGCAGAGTGTTTTTTTGGGGAGGGTAAACAATTGGCTATTTGGAGATGGCGGATCCCCACATTCCATAGAGAGCTTGAAATATTGGGTGCTGGGTCCCCTCCACCTCCTTCAGGGATTTCTTTTGGTGACAGGAGTCAGAAGAATTCCAATGATGGGACATTGCCAAGCTTCCTGCCTCACCCATAAGAATCTGTGGAAAGATAAAATCTGAAGCATCATTCCTGCCCCCAGCACATGTAGGGCCACAAACCATCTCCCCTGAGCACCTCAACCCTGGTGCCTCTCCAACCCCAAATACCCAGCGTGGCTGAACATCTGACCTCTGTTCTTGGGGTTTCTTGCAGTGTTTTGTGCAAGTTTAATACTCGTGGCAGGTGCCCGAAGGGCAAGACATGAGGGGAGTAATGCCCCTTACTGGGGAAGCATAAGAAACATAGGCAGCTACTGTTTCCATGGGGAAGGGCAGGAATCAGAGAAGAATCAGAGGTAATGCCCTTAAGTTTTTCCACGTGAGGTTCAGGTTGGATATTAGGAAAAATTTCTTCTCAGAAAGAGTGGCAATACATTGCAACAGGCTGCCCAGGGAGGTGGCGGAGTCACTGTCCCTGGAGTTGTTCAAGAAATGTGGAGATATTATTCTCAGGGACATGGTTTAATGGCCATGGTGGTGATAGGTCAACAGTCGGACTAGATGATCTCAGTGGTCTTTCCGACCTTAATGATTCTATGATTCACATGTCCCTGCTTGGTGGTGGGACCCTGTTGTGTATGTGCCTCTCACCACTTGGTCCTACCATTTTGGCAAGCCAGTGACAGCAGAGCAGCTCTGAACAAAAGGGCACCGGTCATCTTTTTTTGCATCAGCAGCGAGCCTTGCACAACCTCATTGCCAAACAGCTGTCGGTGGCTTTGATGGACATTTGTTGACAAAAACGGAGACTCAACCTACTCAACAGGTGGATTTTGATCTGCGGGCAGCGTTCAAAGTACACGCTGTCCTGTGATATGTTGAGGATGGCAATATGGAACATGGGAAAGCATGCTCTGTTGGAGTGTTTTGTGATAAGTTCTATGGAGAGAGATTCTCCAGTGGCACCAAGCCAGACTGCTCAGAGAAGTCAGACACTGAAGAAAAGCAGCCCCAAATGGCACCAGGTTGAGAGAGAGTTCATAGTTCCTACCCCATCTTTAAATTACATCCATCATCCAGAGCACGTGCTCTTGGTGGTTGTCCTCCCAAATGTTAGCAGTCCAGGATGTTCTCCAGGGTTGGGTCTACATGTTTCTCCCCAGGAACCATAGAACCCTTTGTGCTGGAAGGGACCATTAAAGGTCATCTAGTCCAACTTCCCTGCAATGAACAGGGACACTTACAGCTCCATCAGGTTGCGCAGGCTACTGTACAAGCTGACCATGAATGTCTTGAAGGATGGGACATCCACCACCTCTCTGGGCAACCTGTTCCAGTGCCTCACCACCCTTCTTGTAAAAAACTTTATTAACAATTTAAATCTTCTCTCCTTCAGTTTCAGCCCATTTCCCCTTGTTTTATCACAACAGACTCTGCTCAAGAATCTGTCCCCTTCTTTATTATAGCACCCCTTTAGATACTGAAAGGCTGCCAGGCAGGCTGACATGCGCTGAGACAGGTTTCTGGCTGCTGGGAATGCAATGAGTCCTCTCCCTCTTGCTGGGCACCAAAGCACTCTTCAAAACAACCATCAGCCTATAAGGATGGTGCTGCATGGAAAACCCTGAGATAGCTCCTCCTCATCCTCACCGGCCTTGACTGTTGCCACCACTCAGCAGAAACTGCTCCTCATAACAGCCCTTCCACTTTTGATGTGTGGTTTATGCTTTGGGACCCTAAGCCCGCATCATGTGGAGAACAAATAACAGAGTTTCCTTTGCAAAGTTCACCCAGAAGCTTTAGCTCTAGCAAAAAGCCACAGCAAGAGCTCCTCGGTCATCCTGGGACATAGCTCTGCAAACATGCCATGAAGACAATGCTCTGGGGACAAAAGTGGGGCTTGTGAGTGCCTCTGACCTGCCAGTTTCTGATGAGCAGGGACAAAACCCAGCAGGGCTTTGTGCTGACCCGCGGCTACTCTTGCGCAAAAGCCCGGCATTGAGAGATGCTGTGCCAGCCTCCCCTACCCATCAGAGCTTGCAGAGCAAATAAAGGTGGTTTTCTTTCAAATAAAAGATCAAAGGGAACAAAATGATGAAAGTCACAGCTGCCCTTGACATCCTATCCACCAGGGAGATGGGGAATGAAACTGGAAGGAGGAGGCAGGATCAAGCATTGCTTTGGAAGAAATAGCCTGAGCGGAAAAGGAGATGGTGCTCCAGAAGGGAGATGTTTTGCTGAGCTACATGTATTCATCACCAAACACATGGAGACGTAATCACTCATTGACAGGGCAACCAATCTCTCAGATCATCAAACAGCCGTGTGCATTGGAGTCACATGGTGTTGGAAGTCTGCAAGAGCAGCACCTAGCTTGAGCAGTACCCTCATCACAGAATGGCTTGTGTTGGAAGGGAAAAAAATCAACATCCAGATTTAACCCTCCTGCTGCAGGCAGAGTTGCCAACTGCTATATCAAGCACTAGATCAGGCTGCCCAGAGCCCCATCCAGCCTGGCCTTCATAAAAGCCAGCAAATGATTCACATGAGCAAAAGAAAGCCTGCTCTGAATAGGAGACACCAGAAACTCTACAGGATGCTGCTGCCCACCAACTTCCCGTCCAGGCAGAGAAAGCAAGGAGGATGTTGTGCAGCACTGCACAGCTGGCTCCAATGGACTGTGTCCAGGTGATTTTGGAGAGCACTGAAGAAGTATGACGTCTTCAAGGGAACGGCAGGAAGGGGAGGAAAGAAGAGATTAAAGGTTTACAGCTCAGAAACCCTTTGCCTACAGCAACAAAGCTGTATGCTACAGAGCATCATGTGAACAGTGCGACAAGTGGGGATGCTGCACTGTCTTAGTATCACTTGGGATGGATTTTTCTTCAGACTGTGATGATGCTGTGCTTTGATTCTAGGAGAAAAACAATGCTGATAACACAGCAATGTTTACAGCTGCTGCTAAGCAGTGTCGCACTGAGCCAAAGCCTTTATCAGTGAAGGGCCCAAGGAGCTGGGAGGGAACAGAATTAGGACAGCTGACTTAAAGGGGTATTCCATACCATATGACATCATGTGGAAGGAGTTTTGAAGGGGGTGGGGGTTCATCACCCTCTCTTCTGCTGCTGGGGGAGCTAGCTGAGCATTGGCTGGGGGGTGGTGACCAATTGCTTGTGTGTCACTTGTTACATACATTTATATAGATAAGTAATTGTAACTATTATCCTTTTCCTTTTCTCTTTCTTAGTAATAAGCTTTATCTCAACCCATGAGTTCTACTTCTCTTTTCTTCAATTCTCTCCCCCATCTCACTGGGAAGAGAACAACTGTGTGGTGCTGAGGCACCTGTTGGGTTAAACCACAGCACACACCCCATAGGAATGGTGCACCAAGGAAAAGCAAACCCAGCAGCAGGACACTGGACCTTTCCAGACTTCTAGGACTACGCAGAGGTGAAGTGATCATCACACAGTGATTTTAAGGCTGGAGGAGCCCATGGATGGCAGTACGTGGCTTATAAGCGAGCACCTGATTTCTCCAGAATTGCCCAAGAACACTTAATCAGCAGCACTCTTTGGCTTTCTTTCATTAGGATATTTGCATAAAACCAGTGCTGTTTATAGGGAAATGCAAATTCCCTACAGAAAGGGAAGTGTTTGGACGTGCCGGCTGCTCAGACGTGCCAGGCAGAGAAGCAAACACTTCTATCACCTGAAAATTAAATCAAGGCTGAGATGCAAAGCTTCCCCACCCTGCTCAGCAGGAAACCTTCCCCAGCTCCTACAGCCGGATCTGGCAGGGATGGGACACGCAGGACTCTGCGTTTCATCTGTGCTCTGCACATCCTTCCCAGCCCCGCGGGGGAGGTTTTGATGGACTGGAGACACGCAAGCTGCTCCGCTCCCCATCGTTTCAGTGACATCTTGACACCTCGGCGTGGGTGGCATTTCCCGGCCACCCTTGCTGTGCTGGAGCAGGCTCTAACCAGGCTGAAAGTGAATGAGCTTCCCCCGCTTGCATCAATTAAGCTGTGACTGTAAATTCAGCAGTCATGATGATGAAAACAGCAAATATTTATTTTCAGGCTCACCTCAATGCATTCTGGCACACACCCTGTTGTAGGTTGGGCTGGGCATCCCCATCACCCCTTCCTCCTTAGAAAAGCAGAAGTCATTGGGGAGTGGTTTCTCTGCTTTGGGGTTAGAGGGACACGAGATGGTTTCAGGCTGGCAGACAAACAGCCCTTCCCAATTCCCCCAGTGCACCTGCATTTCTTCCACCTCTATTTTCTGCTGCTTCTTAAAGAGCCCAGCTACAGCAAACAGAAAATATAACATTGGGAAAATCTCTGAGGACCATGCAGAAATACCCAGCGCTTAATGCTGTTCAGTTCCTCCTTTACAAACTCAGTGCAACTAAATGAGGGCATGCCTATTAATATACCTGGCTCTGTGTTGAAATCCATACAATTTTAACTATCTCAGCAAAAAAAAAACAAAAACACATTACTTTGCCCTACAGGAGTTGTGCATGGAGTACTTACAGCAGCCAGCAGAAAGGACGTCTTGCTACTTGGCAAATTTATCCTGCAGATTTGACACATGAGAAGTAAAACCAGCCCAGGGATGGGCTGTCCCCATGGTCCAGCCTGCGTGTGGGTAGACCAAAGGTGTCCCATTAGCTACAGCGCATGGGGCTCATCTGCTCCAGCAAGAAGTCAGCTGAAATCCTAGCTTGGTTCAACCCCACCAGCATGAGAGCACTGAAAAGCTGACGGCAAAACTGGGGTTTTCCTCCATCCCTGCAGAACCCAGAACTTCTTATGAGCTCTTGCTGGTTGGGCAACTGCACCCAAGAGCTTGATCCTACACTGGGGAGTGGAATACAAAAAAAAGCATTATTTTCAGCTGAAGCCAATCCCAGCCCATCTGCAATCACCCTGGCACAGCACAGCGGGCAGCATGAGGCAGGGACAAGCAGCCAAGGGATGCTAAATGAGTGCTAATTGAAGACACCAGCATGACATGAAACTCAGCTGCTTGCTCCCCAGCAATTTTATCAGCTGCTTGAAAAGAACCCTCCCCATTCCATTTCCAAATCTACTGCAAATGGCACTCTCAATCGGATGGAACACATCCTCTCTACAGACATTAGCAAGGCCTTTGCAGGCATTTACTAGAAACACAGTAAAAGGAGTTCCCCCAAGCATTACCCATGGGCTGCATTTGCTCTGCCCAGCAGTGACACCAAAAAGACTTTGGGGACTTTGGATCTCCAGCTCTCACCAATGCAGTCTGCGCTTGACACCTGGGCTCAACTCAAAGCAAGTCAAGGCTTTTGCAAATTGATTTTTCTAAGGTCCCCAAACACTATTTCAAATGACCCTCCTGTTGCAAAGCATACCCCTCAGCACTGGAAATGCAGAGGGGGGACAGACACCAGGGTCACCAGCAGTTGCACAGTGATACCATCTTCTCACCCACAGCACACCCTGGCAATGCTCCCAGCTTGCGGCCATAGCCCCAAGGAGGGGGGCAATTCCCAGCAGATGGTATGAGAGTTGCATCCCTTCGATGCCCAGGAACCAATAAAACCCATTCTTGACCCATCCACTTGACTAAAACAAACAGAACTCAAAGAATTCTCTGGTGGCACTTCTGACAGCTCGTGGGAAGAACTGCTGCCAAGCTGTGCGCACAGTGTCCCTCTTTGAAAGCTAAGACAGTCAAAGAAGCACAGGAGACCATCACCAAGTTTGTTCTTGTCCCAGTTCCAAATCCATCCCACCAATCTCATTCATGGAGAGTAACTGAGATTGGAAAAGACCACTAAGGTCATCCAGTCCAACTGTCAACCCATCCCACCATGTCCACCAAACCATGTCCTTCAGTGCCACATCTACTCTTTTCTTGGAAACCTCCCTGGACAATGATGACACCAACTCCCTGGCAGCCTGTTCCAATGCCTCCTCACTCCTTCTGAGAAGAAATTTTTCCTAGTAACCAACCTACTGAAGACATTTTGCTTTCTAAGCATGCAAAAGTCAGTTTCCCCCTCCTTGAATATGTTTCTCCAATCCCTTTCAGTTTTGCGTTAGAGAGACACACACAATTTTTAGCTTAAAATATGCAAAAAATAGAGTTGACCCAAAATCAGGAACTATGAATAAAATCAGAGTATATGTCAGAAAACAGTTCTGGGGACTACACAGCAATTTTTAAAATAGAAATTAGTATTTTAGAGGGGAACCAGGCACTCTGTTAAGTGTTCAATGAAAAAAAACAAGATCAGGCTGTAGGCTGCCCTAATGGCCCTCGTTTAAGCCATCACCCAGACGGGCTTAAATAGAGATATATCTTCTCAGCTTTTTTATGTGTTTTATTGTTGCCATGCATTTTAGTAAAAAGAAAAGGGACAGAGGATGCTCAAGAGGAGCTCAGGAACCCATGGTAAGCTAACTGCATGTAGGATTAAATCAGTTTTTAAAACACCAGATTTTAAGCATAACTTCTTGTCTCCATATCACGTCTCTTTCAGTGAGTTCACTTTCAGGAAGCCACCCCATACGCTTGCCTCGAAATATGTTTTTCTCTGGCTTGCCTCCAGTCAATCGGATCATTGGGAGTGTATAAGTTCACAACTTGAGCTGAAGTCAGAAAGTTTCATCTTTCATTTTTCCAAAGCTGATTCACGGCCAGCCAGGCCCAAAACACGGGCTTGCTTCAAATTTGCTATTATTTCAGAGTTCATTCACAGTTTAAAACCATGATCTGGTCGCACCCGGTATCTCCCATGCTATCATCCAAACTCAGTGCTGGCACATAGGAGCTCAGAAACGCCTGCATGTTCCCGACTCGACCTTTATTGAGAGAAACGCCTCCAGATTGATTGCTTTGCTACACATTCAGAGGGATTTCAAGCCAGGATTTCAATGTCGGGGCTGCCCCACGCCTGAACCATCAGCACTGATGTTGAACGCAGGCAGGGAGCAGAGACAGGGCAGCAGACTGAGGCAGGACATCTTGGACTGACTACATGGACTTTGAAACAGACATCTGAGCTTTTCCAGTTGCCCCCTCTGCTTCAAGAACTTGAGCTTCCTAATTTCACTGAACCCAGCTGTCTCTCTGGTCTGCAAAGCAAACAAGAAGAGAAGCGAGCTTTTTGGCTCCCTTGGAAACTTTGCAATCCAAGAAAATCAGACGAAACATTTGAATACGCTTTAGTTTGTCCATCAACAGTCTCAATTTCTTGGGGACCTGACCCTGTGTTTGAACCGACCAACGCTACCCTGACGACAGTATTTTTGGGTCCTGTGTGAAATAATCCCACAACAGCCCCACTGCCAAGTCTTGCAAAAATTCCCAGGCCACAGGGCTGCTGCTGGCAGCAGGGAGCCATCGTGGAGGTGCACCCCTTGCAGGTTTACATGGGTTGCTAAAATGTCTTGGGTCTCCAAGAGTCCAGAAGCAGGGAGAGGCATGCAGCATGTTAAATAAATCCTAATAAAAGTATGGAAATACATATAGGCTAGTGCTTGACGTTTCACAATTCATGTCGCACTATGGTTGAGTTTGGCAGGGACCTCTGGGTCCCTTTGGTCCAATCCTTGCTCAAGCAGAGACATCTACAGCAGAGTGCCCGGGACCATATCCAGGTGGCTTTTGGAGATCTTCAAAGAGGAGAGCCAACAGCCTCTCTGGGTACAGTAACCTCTCTGGGCAACCTGTGCCAGTGCTCTGTTACCTGCACAGCACAGGAGAGCTTCCTGACGTTCAGGGGGAATCTCCTGGGCTCCAGTTTGTGCCAGTGCCCCCTGTCCTGCCACTGGGCACCAATGAAAAAAGCCATGCTTTGTCTTCTTTGTATCTCCCTTTTTGGGCATTGTTAAGATCTCCCTGAGCCTCTTCCCCAGGCTGAACAGTCCCAGCTCTCCCTTTCTTGGTAGCTGATGTGTTCCAGTCCCACTGTTTTCATGGCCACTTGTTGGACTTGCTCCAGTAGGTCCATGATGGATGGACAAGATTCCTGATCCCAGCTACTCGGAAATATCTCAACTGTGCTCCTCTAGGGAAATTAGCATCTAAACTACACGTCTAGCATTAAAGGATATAATTTCCTGTCTCACTGCCCTGCCCACAGTCATTTGAGGACGCAGACCACATGCAGGGCATCCCAGCCCATCCTGGAAACACAGACCTTCCCGCCCAGCTTCTGTCTTCCAGCTCCAAGCACTCAGATGGCAGTACCAAACTCCTCCTTTGGGCGAAGGGAAAAGCACCCCACAACATGGTGGTCACCCCAGATCACATCAGCAAAGCCCATGTGAAATGCACCGGAGCCTCACTTGTAGCAAGGGATGAGGCTGAGCCCACAAGGTGGAAAGTTCAAGTGCCCTCTGTTTATTTGGCTTTGCAGAAAGCAGTCACCCAGCCTGAACATAGGCCAAGCACCTTCCCATCGCAGGAAGTCTTTAAATAACCACCAGTGGTCAGGGCTTTGGTTTTACAGCTCTGCTGGATCAAAAAAAAAAGTCCTTCATTCTATGGCTGCTTCAGCTATTTCCTTGGGTATAAATAAATGGTGGTTGCTCCTGTTCCTACCTCCTAGGTCTTCATCTTCATACCCGTTACGATCACGTGCTTCAACAGAAGCTTGCTAGAGGCAAAAAAATTCTCAGTGTAGGCATATGAACATTTACAGGCTTCTCCTGCCTTGTGTGAGATGAATTTTATGCTTCACTTTGCTTTCGTGTGAATTAGTGGTTGATTTTACTCCTTGTGGCTCTCCTTGCCTGTTCTGCCCAGCCATTAAGGTTCATACTTAAACCATACTTACATACACCTGGAGCTTTTCTGCACCACAATAAGGTGCTTCCCACCTTCCTGTCAATTCAAATGGTTAAGACAATGAAGAATTGAAATCCTCCCTTGGTCATGGGCATCCTTTTCCTTTTCCACCTCCTCCTCACTTGGGTCTACCCTGTCCTTGGTAGAGAAGCTCCTTGAATGCAGACAGTGAGGCTTTACCCAGCAGGACTAACAGGGAAATAACATCAATCACCCCGAGAAGGCTTTCTGATGAATTTACTTTGGGGATTTGGAGCCAGAAACTCTGCCAAGACCTGAACTGAATGGGTCACCCAGCAGATCCAGCCCTACAGATGGAAAATACCCAAGTGCTTTTTTCTGGGAAGCTGTGCTGGTTTGGGATTTGAGCAGTGCAGGCATGCCAAGACTCTAGAGGATGGAAATGAGTTTTTTTTACCTATAGCTGTCATTAACTGATTGCCCTAAAATGATGGCTGGCAAAAAGATGCTGTGTAAACAAGCAAAAGAGTTTTTTACAGTCAGAAAACAAGGCCCTGCCCTGACCTCCTCTTGGGCAGATTCACTGGGGTGCAACAAAACAGTATTTTATTTTAAACTATGCTTGTAAAAAGTAAAAAAAGCTGCTTCCTTGACACTCCAGTCAGGTAAGGACACAGCAGGCCATTCTGCCTTATAAATAAGCCTGCTCTTGCATGTATGTGTTTTAAAATAAGCTTATGAAACATAAACACATAGGCTTAAAAAAAAATGCAGTCTCATTGAAACCCTTTAAACAGGGCTGAGCCAGGCTTTCTTCTCTGCTTCATGGATCTGCACATGGGATGCTAACTCAGACCCAGGAAACCACACACGGGCAGAAATAGCACTCCCAAAAAACACCAAGTTCCATTTGCAATTGTTCACCCCTTGAAGGAAAAGTGCAAAATGGAGCAAAATCATGTATTTTTTCTAAGGACTATCAATTCTGCCTCAGATTTGAAACGTGGTTATAAGGAGAGGAAAGGCTCCCTCTCAGAGCAACCCGCACGTAGCATAAGGACTTTCCATGCTGCCTATCCTCTTTGTGCCACTGAGACGTGTGATTTTTTTATTCTTCCCTGTTCCTATGCCTCATCCGTCAGTGGAAACAATCACCAGGAAATCTGAGCTGTAAAAATAAAACTCAGATTTGGCTTTGGAGGAGCAGGTGCAAGGGGAGAAGTTATTTTTAACTCTTATCCTGCAAGCAGGGAATGCCAGGAGCCCTTTGAGCAGGCCTTGTCTGTGCTCTGGAGATTTATTGGGAGGTGGTGGAGGGGTCTGACTGGTGGTTAATCCTGGTACTGGGTGCTTGGGGCTGGAAGAGAAAACATCAAAGCATTCCTGTAGCTTCTGGGGAAAAGGGAGAGGCAGCAGACGTCTGCCTCCTCCCTGCACGGCTCTCCACCCAGCAATCCACAAGCAGGGAAAGCTGCTGAGATGTCTCAGCAAACTCCCCGAGAGTGCAGAGAAAAGCACGAGGAGGGAAGCCGGGGATGCCCAATGGGAAATAATACAGCCCCAAAAGATCCATCACTAACACTAGCCAGAAAACGTGTGTGAGACTTGATTCCATGCCAGCTTGACCTGGACAAATGCTGCTTTTGCATTTTATTCCTTCTCTAAGCAATATGCAGAGAAAGGGCATTTTCCCTGTCTATGGAGAAAAACAAGTTCTGGAAGTCTCTCTCCATCCCTCATACTAACTTCAGGAGTGTAGGACACATCCCTAACATTAACCAAAGTACTGTCCATGAGCATAGAAAGAATGACAACCAAGAAGAAGCAGAGCTTTGGTAGGAGCCTTACTGTGGCATCCATGCATTTATAGACAGTGCTCTGCAGGAAGACATGCCTAAGACAAAAGCCATTTTGAGGATACGGGTACCCAGGAGTCAAAGGACTTGTCCATCAGACTCAGGGATGATTCAGGAAGAACCAGCTTCCTTGATGGACAGTGTGATCTAGCTGGTGGCAACCATGTCCACAGATGGGGGGGTTGGAAGTGGATGATCTTTAGGGCTCCTTCTAACCCAATCCGTTCTGTGATTCTTTGAATGAGGAAAAGGATTAATTAATCTCACCAGGGTGGCTAAAGCAACTTTGTCAAAGGCTGGTGCTCAAGACTTCATCCAAGGAATCAAATGGCCTCAGGCAGGCTGTCCCATGAGACTTCTGCAGACATCTCCAACCCCATTACAACTCCGAAGACCACAGAATCCAGCTCCTGACCTTCTCCAGAGCAGAGATGACAAAGTGTTTCCTGTTATTTATAGCAGCTGGAGAGTCTGATGGGAAAACCCCACTTGTGCAACGCGGGCCGTTTGCCATCATCGCTCCGCGGAGAAGTGCTGGGCTGCTGCGCGTTCCTGCTCCATCCTGCAATGGTCTCACCGTGGGCAAGACCATGCCAAGAGGCTGCACAGGAGGAATGATTGGGCATCTTGCTCCCACTTGCTTGTTAGCACAGCGTAACTTGAATTAAGGAAGAAAAACAAAAACTGCATACACTAAGCAAGGGGGCTTCAGGTGGGAGACTACAAGGACTTCGAGGAGCACACTTCACCCACATGGGGCACAGTCTCAATGTGCCTGACCTTGCCTAGGAGATGATCTCAGCCTTTCAAGGAGACTGAGGGGAGTGCACGGCCCCTCTATCAGGCGCTATCCACCTCTTCAAAGCATGGTGGCATGTGCACGAGCACGTCTGTTCACTGGCAGCCCTACTTCCACCACCCAGGCATGTACCAAAGGTGCTTTCCAGCACACTTAGTCACTCAGGTGCAGGAATTCTGGCAGCCCAAGGCAAGTTCTTCCTGAAACAGGATGGGCTTTGCTGCTGGCTCGGCAGGCGAGAGCCTCCCAGCACCGGCCCTGTGTGAGACAAGCATTCGCTGTCACGCTGTTGAGGAGGAATCCCATAGCTTCTGTTCTGGGCCAGCGCCAGCACTGCTTTCAGCTTGCTTTTCGAGCCGAGGGAAGCAAGCAGATGGGCTGTTCGCTGCTGTGCGATCCTGTGAATCCACTTGCCAGCCACTATAGTAACAGACGGCTCCTGCTCTACTGATGAAATGCTGTGGATGCACCCAAAAGAGCCACAGTCGCTCTGCTGTGATACGAAATTAATCGTCTAGCTGGTGGAACAGGATGGTGAGCATCTCTAAAACCATGCAGCTCTAATTGGGGTGAGGTTTAGGACCATGCGCTTTACTTCACAGTGAAGCTCTTCCTCCTGCCCAGGTGATGATGCTATGGGTAGGACTAACACTGAGAGAAGAAATCTGAATTTAGGTTTCCTCCTGCTGTAGCTCCACTATTCATGAACCCCCATGCTGCCATGGCCATTGTGGGAACCCAAGACCCCTCCACACATTATCCTTAGCAATAAAACCCAAACCCAGGGCCATGGCCAGGACCTTAGGTACATGTCCAAAGACATTATGTTCTTGAGAGATAAAGTTTGTGGCTGGAAGAGGATGAGAGAGAGAGAGCAAGAAAGCATGGTCTGCTGCAGCATCCTCTCCATCTGAGCACTGCACAGCAGCCTTGGCTTTCAGGATAGTTTGGCAAGCAAATACTTGAGATTTCATTCAGCTTTCTGCAGAGCTCTCCAAAGAGCAGGGTCAGATCTGCTCTCATGACGCTGCCCGGGGAGGTCTCAGCCACTGTGATGGACAAACTCCTGCTAAATATCCTCAGGCTGTTTGCCTGCAACTCTAATTAATAATACCGTATTTTGTCAACAAGTTTGGGTCAGCAGCAAGTCCAAGGCTTCAAGCTGGTTAACTTTTTTCCACCAAACATGCCCAGGGATATTTTGACTCCCTGCCCTTGAGAAGTTTATTTGCGTAGGTCCCTCTCACTTCCCAGATTCCAGCAACAGAAGACGCTTTCTAATAGCTGGGGAAAGACTTGATGGCTGTGGCCGGGGCTCCCCGGTGCTGGAGCTAGAAAAGCAGAGCACCTGCCAAAGCCGCCTGAGAGAGTCCAAGAGACTTGTAATTAGCCTGGGAGAGAACCCAAGGCAAGTGCACTGCAAAGGCACCATCTCTGGTGTGTCAGATGTAACGAGATCTTCTGCAGGGAATTTGTAGGGGCTCTTCTTGATGGAAGCAAAGCGTGATTGGGGTCGTGGTGCCGCAAAACAAGAGCAGTGGAGAACATCAGTTGTTCCCACTTTCAGCATTCCTAGGGTCACATCAATCAGGAAGAGATAATTCAAACCAACCACCATCGCCATCATCCAGGACCACACCTCTCCAAGCGATGCTCTCACTTCAAGGCCTCACTGGACACAAAGAACGGACCCAAATGGCTTAAATTAACCTTTGTCTGGCAAGGATTTCGTGCTTTTCAGGAGCAAGAGAGCAGGAGGAGCAAGGAGGGAGATTTCCCAACCTTCCTGCCCAGCATCCAACTGAGGGACGTGGTTAGTGAACATGGTGGGGATGGGTTGATGGTTGGACAAGATGATCTTAGTGGTCTTTTCCAACCTTAATAATTCAATGATTCTATTTCCCAAGACGTCTAGGGAGCTTCCTTCATCACTGGAATGCTGATGCTTCATCTCCAGTCACTGAGAAATAAACTCAGGGATTCAAAGGGTTGGGTGAAATAGATTTGATTGAGACTCCTGTGCTGCCTGGGCCCTCCTGGAAAACAACTTACAGATGCTACAACCAGCTGGCACGCTCTTCACCCAGACAGAGTAAGAATCTGGCAAGCTCGTTATTTAAGAGGCATTACTGCCTTGTGCAAAGGGTGTGTCCTGGCCAGCCATGAGATTTATTGTTCAGATATCAAGTGGCTGAGTTCTGCCCCAGGAGCACGGTGAGGAAAAGCAACAAGCTTCTTCATAGGAAAGCCAAACAGCTCCTGCTTATCACATCTTCAATTATTTGTACACGAAGGGGAGGCCAGGAGGGCAAAGGCACCCCAAGGTGACATGGGGAGGGAAGGAGTAGAGAAAGTCATGCCTTTTAACAGCAGTTGGGATATTTTCTCTGGCACATTCCTCTCCCTCCAGTAATCTTGCAGGAGCCTGGAAAGGTTGTGAAACCCAATTACTCCCTCCTGGCAGCAGTATGGGGATGCTGGCAGCCAGAACAGGGAAACGAGGGGGGGGACAGGATGGATGCCTGTCACATTACAAATGGTGACACCCATCCCTGGAGGTGTTTGAAGAAAAAGACAGATGTTACATGCAGTGAAATGGTCTACAGTTGTCACAGGCATAGGTTGATGGCTGGATCTTATTGGTCTTTCCAGCCCTAATGGTTCTATGATTCTATAATCATTAGTAATAATCATTACCCTGTGTGACACTCTGTGACACTCTCCCACTGTTTGCCTCCTCCCCACCTTCCCAAAACCTTCTGCTTGGAACAGAGATGGGTTTGAGCTGCAACATTTCAGACTGGTGCAAAGCAGTGACCACTTGCACCAGTGCAAAGTAAGAGCAGCAGTGCCTCTCCAGTTGGGTGACAACCAACAGCATTTCAAATGAACAGTCAATAGAGCTGAGCCCAACTGCTGGTTGGGCTGTTGATGGTTGGACTAGATGATCTTAGTGGTCTTTTCCAACCTTTATGATTCTGTAGTACGTTCTTCTTTGTCAAAAACACTGAGGAGGATGACAAAAAAGCAAAGTTTCTCAGAGTGGGGCAAAGGAGGCAGCCGGCTCTGTGTGATGCAATACTTACCTGTTCCTGAGATTTGGGTCAGGTCATGCATTTGCATCACTTCAAGCTGTGTTTGCTCAGGGCTAGAAAGTTAAATCCTTTGGGTTTCACTGTAAATCTCAACCGAGAGCAAGAGCTGGAGGAGAAACACAGTGGGATCACAGAATCAGTCATAGGGGTTGGAAGGGACCTCTGGGACCACATCTAGTCTAATCCCCCTGCTAAAGCAGGTTCCATAGAGTAGGCTACACATTCCTCTTGTTCATAGGGCACTTCCTATGTTCCAGTTTGTGCCTGCTGCCACTTGTCCTGTCATACCCCTGACATGAATCTGGCCCTATCCAATTGACTCCCACTATTAGATACTGATAAGCATTGGCAAGATCCCTTCTCTGTCTCCTCCAAGCCGAACAGTCCCATGTGTCTCAGCCTTTCCTTGTAAAGGAAATGCTCCAGGCCCTTAATCATCTTAATGGTCCTCAAGATCCTCCAGAATGGTTCCTCCAGGCTCCTTGCATGATGCCTGGTGTCTCCATCCTTCCATCAGTTGGTTGAAGCATTGGACAAAGTCATGTGCCAGCCAGCGCGACATGCCTTTGCCCACCCCTGTTTTCAATTAAAGCCATGAATAATTTTAGCAAGAAAGCCCTGAACAGAGCACAATCTGCAGGAGGCTCACTAACGGCAGCCACATGTTTTGCTGTTGGCAGCTGCAGGTGCACTTCGATATGCAGCCAGTGTGAATGGGCAGGTGGCTTAGCAAAGAAACCAACAAAAAAACCCACAAATGTATCGGCCACTGCCATCAAAACAAGACTTCTGGGTTTGAGAAAATAGCATTAAGTTGATCCTGGATGCTTTGTGAACTGCTTGGGGGCCGTAATCAGTTTATCTGGGGCATGCCATAGCCTTTGGCTCCTACTGTGTTCGCATTTGCCAGAAAGACAGTTGGTCATGCTGGATTACAGCTGGTGGTAATTACATGCCTATGCCTCCTCAGTAGCAAGGAGGGGAAAAAAGAAAAGAGAAAACTGCATGTGTATCCCCCTGCTCATTGCTCTGTGCAAAGACAGTTCCTGTGAGCAGAAATACAGCTTCTGCTCTGTATCAGCACCTGAAAATATTATCAACAATGCACACCGAAACTGAGACAAGATGTGGAAATCACTCCTGTTGAAGCTGTTTCACAAGCACCGTCGTATTCCCTGCAGGACACCACTCCGCCTTGCCCAGCTATAAGCATGGCGAGCAACATTCCCCGCTGCCCCAAACACGTCTGCAAAATCCAAAACAGATGCTCCAAGATGTCTAGATGCCTGCTTGAAGACATTTTCTTTCATCTGGTAAATTGCTACTTCCAAGGGAAAAGATCTTAAGCAGTCCTCAAGGCACTTTAATAATCCAGACACCTATTTCTGTCCTTTCTGGACCTCAGAACATCTTGTGCTTCAACATCTTATTCCCTCTCCCAAGCATCTTGCAGCTGGCCTGAGTTTCCTTGCCAGCACTGGCACCCCTGAGACTGGTTTATGGCCAACCACAAGCAAACCCACTGCAGGTGATGCCACAATGACACCAAGATGGAGACCACTGTGCAAATGGGGCCAGTCAGAGGGTTGCAAAAATATGGTGCAAAACAACAACTTGAGATGCCATTGGTAACAACTCCATGAAAACCATATCAGGAGGATATGTGTCCAATGATGGGCAACAAAGTTGGTGATGGGTCTGAAGCAAAAGTCTTATGGGGATTGGCTGAGGGAATAGGGATTGTTTAGTCTGGAGGAGGCTTAGGGGAGACCTCACTGCTCTCTATAGCTCCCTGAAAGGAGGTTGTGGCAAGGTGGGGGTCAGCCTCTTCTCCCACGTAGCAGTGACAGGATGAGAGAAGGAGCCCTGAAGTTGTTTCAAGGGAGGTTCAGATTGGATATTAGGAAAAAATTCTTCTCAGAAAGAGTGGTGAAGAATTGGAACAGGGATGTGGTGAAGTTACCACCTCAAAGAGTCTACGATTCGATGAAATCCTCCCATTCCAGCTACTGTGGCCATACTCCACCCATCCCTCGCCGCTTCATTAGTTCTTTATACTCCCCTTAGTTCTGATGTGCCCAAGCCTGAATGTAATTAAGGTTCATTTTTGCTGAGAATTTCCTCTCATCTCCTTCAGCATTTCTAGTTTTGACAAACAAACAGCCAGTCCCCAACCTCGGGCTCTTTGCTGCTTGTGGTTCCTTCCCCTTCGTTTCTAAGAAATGAACAAGAGGAACGGAAGGTTGCAAAACATGCACCCCTGCCTTCAGATCAAGGAAATGAAGAAGAAAGAGGAAGACCAACTGCAGGGAGAAAATGCTCACCTGCACCCACAAGTGCTGGAAGCAGTGGAGGGTGATTTAGGTGGCAAGAAAATACAATGCCACAAAATAAAGCAAGACCAGTGAGGAGGACACAATGCACAATGAGAGACCTGGGCTGCGGAGGAGCCTGCGGGCTGCTTATAAAGGATTTGGGTTGGAGATTTAATGGCCGATGTAACGTACAAAACCACACGGCATGGAGAAGAGAAGCTCGGGGTGGAAAACCACTTGATGTGGAGCGAAGCAATGGGTTCTGCTGGTTTGCTCCCAGGAATTTGCTGCCGATCCTCAGCGTCAGGTTGGCACCCGACAGCAGAGAGGAACTAGGAATTGTGTTATTACAGCAGAGCAGCTTGACTGGTAAACGGAGAGCCAAGAATAATCCTGCTAATAACCGCAGAGCCCAGCTCCTCCTCAATGATGCCAATTTACATGTGGTTTAACGACGACACGGCATTATGGAAGAACATTGCAGAGGAACATAAAACTATTGCGAATGGGCACATGCTGATGTAGTTTAGCTTAAGGATGAAAAACCCACAGAAATCAGCTTCTAACTAAAGGAGAACAAGATAATCTCTAACAGCTCCTTCTAACCTAAGCCAGTCTATGATTCTATTCTATGAAAACTTGGAGAAAGCGTAAGATTTGGCTGGTGATGTCCAACAGACTGGGTAAGTTGGACACCCGGAGCATCTTTCCCTGCATCAGAGGTACCAACTAAGTTCCACCTGCCAAAGAGAGCATCCAGACCACGACGAGCATCCCAGAGCATCCCAGGAAGGAGCACAGAGTCTTCTAGGAAAGAGCAAAAAGGCATCAAGAAAATTCATGGCAAAGATATTCAAAAGAAAGAGTGGGGGAAATGAGACACCAAAGTGAGAATTTATCACTCCCAAGGTGAAAGACTCCTTTCAGCAATTCCTACGTTTGAGCAGGTTCCCAACCTCCAACTTGAGTTTTGCAAGGTCTTGTGCACAGAGCCTCAAGCCCACTCGGTGGGGTTTTAACCAAATCATTTTGAGTCATAGATAGCCCCACACACCTGGAGGGGACCAGTGCCACAAAGACGCACGTGCATTTTCCTCTCATGAACTTAAATGTCATAAACAAACATCAACTCTGAGCAAAGCATTTGGCTCAGCCACACACAGGAAACTTCTGCTTCACACAACCAGGGCAGAGATTAGCACGAGATTAGCACGGCCAGCAGCAAGCTGTGGTGTTGCTACCCAAGGTTGCAAACTGGAGGGAAAGGGAAAGGTGTTAGGGAAGGCTGCATTAAGAAAAACCTCTGCCAAAAAGGCTTTCTGCACTGCAAAATAGAGAGTGGTAATGAAATCAGCTGATGGTGAAGCATTCTTCTGCAGGTCTAGATGGTGCAGCACTGGGGAAGCTTTGAGGAAGGAGCAGTTCGGCAAGAGCGCTGAGTAGCCCATACAGGGACGAGCATCTCAACATCCCTACAAATGAGCACAGAGCCCCCAAAATAGCAAAATCTTTCCCAACCACACTCAGACCATGAGCACTGGCGTTATTTAGGCTGGCAGACCCAGGAAGCAGTAAATATTGGAGCCTGGGGGTTGAAGCTAGACGATCTTTGAGGTCCCTTCTGACCCAAGTCATTCTGTCATTCTAAAAGCCAACGCAGGCACAAGAACAAATGGGTCCAAGTCATCCATCACTGAACTCAAGTTAAAAACAAGAACATTTCACAAGCAGCATGTGTCCAGAGGATTTGCTGTGGTCAGACGGGTTCGTAGTTTGAAGAAGGAAGCTGTCAGGAAGGCTGTGCCCAAATCCTGCCAGACGGCCGTACCTGCCCAAGGGGATGCAAAGCAAATTCTAGCTGTACATGCCCCTGATCACCGCAGGGGAGTTGGACTAAATGCTCTTTCAGGGTCCCTTCCAACTCAAACGAGTGTTTGATTCTATGATTCTATAAATCCACTGCAATGTGCTTGCCTATGCATCCTCTTGGGGAAACTGCATGGGGATTGAGAAGGGATAAAAAAATAAAATAAAATAAAGGCATGGCTCTGTTTTTCCAGCTGAAAGGAGGAGGAGGGGAGCTTAACTGCTGACTGGATTTGGGCTCCGTGAAATTCGACTTGGCTTCTCTTAAGACAGCAGCCCTGCTCCCCCAAGCACCCTACCAACATTTCAATACTAGCAGGGGGGAATGGGGCTGACTTGTGTTGCTATTCGTGTGAATGTTCTGTACCAGAGGGGAGCCTGAAGAACAAGTCCCCTTTTTATAGCGTGTTGTATGCTGGCAGTGAGCCTGTAAATGAGAAGGAATTCAGAGAGGAGCAACAACAACAACAACAAAGCCTAAGGGGCTGGAGGGAATAGTTTGGGAGGGAGAAAGGAGAGAGCTCAGTGTGTGGTCTGATGGATATGAATTGGGGGTGGGAGTCCAGACCTGGCCAAGAGCAAGGACTGCACCCACTGATCTCCCATCCCATGCAGTCTGAAGTTCTCTCCCATTTCCCTGTTCTGACTTTAAGGAGATTCCTTCCTCCCACCTCAGTGCACAATAATAATAAACCATAAACACAGTCATTAATTTAAAAGCTGCCAGAGTGAAGAACATCCAGGTGAAAGAATGGAAGAGGAGTCCACAAAGAATTAAACAGAATTGGTTTGAGCTGGGTGAAGGGTGGAAAGCATCGCTGCAATTGGATTTCCAGCATGGTTTGAACCTATACAGGCTCAGCTCATCCCCAAACTGCTCTGAACAGGCACGCACAAGGCAAAGATTATGGGGACACAGAGGTGTGAGTGTGGACAGAGCCCCGCTACCAGCATCCCCATTATTTGGGGGATATTGGGTACCCATCTGCATGAGGACAAGATGAATTTTTCCATCTGTTGACTAAAACCCCCATTTTTCTGCCTTCTATGCAAGCTGCAATGCAGCAGTGATAGGGTACAGAGGCTGGATAAACCTCCCCTCAAATGCCCCCGAACTCCACCTTAAAAAAATAATGAAACGGGGGCAGCAGAGGTTACAGCTTTGGTATGAGAATTTTCACGAGCATGAGAAAAAAAAAGAAAAAAAAATGAAAAAAAAAAAAAAGACTGCATTGCTCCAAAGATTTTTTTTTTTTTCCTTTTTTCTTTTTTTGTTAAGCAAGCTTCAGGGGCTCTGGGAGAGCAAAGCTCACTGCAAAGTTTGTTTTCTGTTGTGCCCACGTTACCAAGCAGTGCTGGCTGAGGAATGCACAGCAGAGGGGCACCCAGCCCACGGGGACGAGTGGGGACAGGTAGGGTGGCACGGTGAGGGCCATTGAGCCCCAAGGGCAACACCTGCAATGCTCAGTGAGTGCCCAACTTTAATGCAAGCCGTGCTTCCAACAGCGCTTTGTTGCATTGCACATGCAACTGCTAAACAAAAATCATTTTGCATACACACAAATAACACTATATACATTATAAATGATGGCGTATACATTAAAAAGCATTTTCTAGAGGCTGAGATGTTCAAACCAATTCCCCTGACTCCCTTCCCCGCAGTGCCAGGGTGCAGCACAGCAGCTCCCAAAGTCCTCTCCGGAAAAGTTCAAACCCTCAAATACTTGGAATTGCTCTCAGAGGGAATTTATTTTAAAGCCGCTTTAATGGCAGCTGGGAATTACCATGGAGGCACTTTGCTCTGCAATTTCCCAGCTGCTGACCCCGTTCACATCAAGGGGCCCCTGGTGGCCACCCAGATCAGGGACATGTGCTGAGTCGGGATCGTCCTGGCTCTCATCTGAATTTCCCCTTGTTCCTGCATGGGAAGGGCTGCTTTGCATGTCAGAAGCAAGAAAAATTAACTCCTGTACCCAGCAATTAAATGTGAGCTTGCATAGCTTGGATGCAGAAGTCTCTTTAAGTCCAAGTGAGCTGAAAACTGCACCCATGTTGCTTTCCTGGGTTGAAAGCAGAGCTTTGAGGCTGACACCTTCCAAAATCCAAGCCAGGTGAGACCTGCTCTGCATGCATCCTCAACCCCAAAACTCATCACACAGTCCTCCTCCAGCTACTTGCCAGGAAATGTCTTGTTCTTCCTAATAATAACATGGATTTCTGAGCAAAATCATTGGTATGAAGTCTGAGCCTGAGCTAGTGGCAGGTCCTGCTTGAAGACTGGAAGCCCTAGGAGATGCCACCACTGGAGCTGAGGTGGTTGTTCTCACCAAATCCTATTGCCCCGTCACTCACTCCATTGCTCATTTAGGGTTATGGGAACCTTCTCAACTCACTGCCTACAGTGGGGAATCCCAGTTAATCCACTAGGGTGACCAGGAGAAGGAACCCTGGAAGAGGTCGGAGACTCTATGTCCAAGTGGAGGCTGGTGATGAGCAGCATCCCACAGGGGTCTGTCTTGGGACCAGTACTCTTTACCATCTTTATCAGTGACACAGATGATAGGAATGAGCGCACCCTCAGCAAGTTTGCAGATGACACCAAGCCGAGCAGTGCAGTTGACACCACAGAAGGAAGGGATGCCCATTCAGACAGATCTGGAGAGGTCTGAAAAGGGGCATACGTGAAACTAATGAGGTTTAACAAAGCCAATTGCAAGGTGCAGTACTTTGGTTGAGGGAATCCCAGATACATGTACAGACTGGGAGGAGAACTCATCGAGAGCAGTCCTGTGGAGGACTTAGGCGTTCTGGCAGATAAAAGCTTAATTAGAGCTGAAAGTTGTGGATGCCCCATGGATGCACTCAAGGCCATGTTGGATGGGGTCCTTCCAACCTAAGCCAGTCTATGATAAGAGGTGAAGGCATTTGGGGTGGGTCATCAGGTGTGTGAAGCATCCTCAAACCCCAAAGTGGAAGGGCTGAGCTATGTGCAAGCAGTGCTGAGCACATGACCATTTGCAGCTGCCACATCCCAAAAAGCCACAGGCAATGGGGGCTGATAGCATCAGCCCCCATGGCCCCCTGCCGGCTTTCTTCTTACTGTTGTCATGCTCAAAAGAGTTATGGAAAAACACAGCAGAAAGGAGAAGGTTTGAGTGACAGGTCAGAGCAGGGAAGGAAATGGCTTGGTGAGGAGAGAAGGGCTGTGCCGTGTTTCCATTTTGGTGCAGAATTCCCAAGAGTGCCACTGGAAGCACTTATTGACCAACTTACCCACTCCCAACAAGCTGGTCCTGCAAACCACAGCCAGGAGAGGTGTTATTTCTGTCCAGACACATCTACAGAGACGCTTTAACTCTATCATCAAACAGCAACATGCAAGGGACTCCCAAATTAAAGCTGGGAGCTGGGGATGGCTCTGGCTCTGCAAGTGATAACGCTACAGAAGTCATCAAGTGTACTCATATAATGCATTGCAAGGAAAAAAGGAGGGGGGAAAAGAAGAGCCTATATTCAGGTAAGTAGATACAAACCACTTAAAAATTGTACAATCATCAAGGTTGGAAAAGACCACTAAGATCATTTAGTCCAATGGTCAACCCAGCACTGCCATGAATCATGGAGCAGGCTGCCTGGGGAAGTGGTAGACCGTCCCTGGTGGTGCTCAAGAAAAGGGTGGACGTGGCACTGAGGGACATAGTTTAGTGGGCATGGTGGGGATGGGTTGATGGTTGGACTAGATGATCTTTGTGGTCTTTCCAACCTTAATGGGTCTATGATTCTATGCCCAATAAACCACGTCCCTCACAATAGACAATGAATGCACTCAAGCTCTTGACTCCAGCAATGCAGCAGGTGTAGGGATTGAGTTGCTTCCCTCGGTATTTAAAGGAAAAATAACAATAATTAAAAATATGAGATGTAGGGAAGGTGAAGAGCTCCACACCCAGCTCTCCCCCACCCCAAACGCTGCCTCCATCTGTTGTTCCCCATGCACCGGACTGCCCGGGCACTTGATCCCCTCCCCTCTGCAACGTGATAACGCGGCACTGCTGCCAGCTCCCAAGTTAAACATCTTATTAACAGCAGTGACGTAAAGAGGAAATCGCCAGGAACTATCGCAGAGATGAGAGGGGACACATTTGCCATTGATGGGCACGATAGCACAGCGGGGAGATCCGTGCATGAAAGGCATTTGACCCTTCCTTCCCCCCACCCATGTCATGGGAAACGAAACCTGACATCCACCCAGCACGGAGACAAGAGGGGAAAAACTATTTTTTAAGATAAAGCAACTCGCCTTCCAGGAAACCATTTGGATGCAGAGCTGTGTGCAGCTGCAGCCAGCCTCCGTCACGGCCGTCCATCCCTCCTGTTTGGAAATCAGGCGTTTGGGGTAGAGGGTGGGGGGGGGAGGAGGAAAAAAAAAAGGGGAGGGGAAGGAAGCAAGAAGCTCTCTTACAGCCGATGGGCTGCAGGAGGCTGTTGGCAAAGTGGTCCAGTGATCATCTGAAATGCAGACGGTCACGTGAGGAGCTGTCTGCAGCTCCCGCGCAGCCCTGAGAAGTGCACACGCAGCACTTCCCCACCCGGCCGGCGGTCCCCGGCTTTCACTCTGCAAGGTGACCCTGTGCTTTGCACTGGAGACATAGGGACAACACCCAGCTCCTGCTTGGAGAGATGGATCTCCCTGAGTTATCACTTTTTTTTTTTTGGCTTTAATTTTCACCCGATGCATCGTTCCGCACCCAAAGGGCTCTGAGCGCATCACCCACCTCCGAGCACCGCACCTCCACCAGCACCAAACCAGCAGCAAAAGTCCCTCTGCAAAAGCTGCCCCCGCTGACAAATCCCAGTCTTTCGCTCCGCAACGATGACTTTTTGTCCATATAAATCAGCGCTCCGCTCTGGAGACGCATTGCATTGCATTGCACTAAAGTCAGGCAGATGCAGTCGGACTAAAAAAAGAGCATGAGTTGTGCGTATTTTTTTTTTTTTTTTTAAGGCAGATTGCCTTTCACGCTGAATATATTTATAGATTTATAGGTAGGGCTGTTGAAATTTTAAGGGCTCCTTGCCATAGGAATCCGGGCCTTTCTCGTGTTCGCAAAGTGGTGTAACCACGTAAAGATGGGACTGCAATGGAGCAACGGGTGCTGCTCGCCTCCATCCACTGGGGATAAAATTGGAAGACAAATAAGCATTCAAGCAGTAAACTCATTGTTCCCATTCAGGATGCAGATGAGGATGTCCCAAAGGTGGGACGGCCTCATGCAGTGCACAGAAATCCCACACTCCCAGCCCCGGGGTTGGTTGCTTTCTTCCACAACAGCACAATATGGGTAAAAATAGGGGAAGAAATCCTACTTTCTTCCACTTAGGCTATGACAACACATCCAGATGCTAACCTTGGATTTCAGCATGCAGGTATTTAAGACAAAACCCAAACTGTAATTAAAGTTATTGATAGGAGTCAATGTTTACTGCTGGCTATTTTGATATCCAGTGTTGCTAGACCTCAAGGTACCGATTTCCATCATTTGCAAGGTATGATTAAGCTGGAAATGGGGCTAAATGTGTATTCTTTTTTTTTCCCCAATGTTTTTATAAGCAGTTGTACCTTCAGATCAAAGAAATGCACTTTGCAGGCTGATCCGAGAGGATGCTGCTCATCAGATGTGGCACTGAGGAACCTGGGTAAGTGGGCATGGTGGCGATGGGTTGGGTTGGATTAGATGATCTCAGTGGTCTTTTCCTCCTTAATGATTCTATGAGTGGGTATGGTGGTGATAGGCAGAGAGCTGGATTTGATCTTAATGGTCTTGTCCAACCTTACTGGTTCTATGATCAGGAACTGCCCAGAAACCAGTGCTTGATTTACAGTTATCAAGACACAAGTAATAATGAAACTAAAAGAGCATTAATGAAAGAAGGGGGCTACACCAGACAACCTCCCGAGGTCCCTTCCAACCCCAGCCACTCTGTGGTCCTACAGAAGGTTTCAGCTTTTGCAAGCAGAGCCGATGGGGCTCCAGTGACACGACTATTTTCAGCCCATGCAAACACGAGTATCGCCTTCCAGAGGGAGCAGATTTCAGTGCAGAGCAAAGGGTAAAAGTCGCTTCCTCCACCTGCCCAAGTGCCAAATCTGATGGCGGCTGCTGGCATCTGACATCCCCAAAATGCAGCTTTGCTGATGTTGCAACACCATTTGCATGCACCTGGATGGTTAACTCTGAAGCTTACTGATAACACGCGATTAACCTCCCGGCTGTATACGGGTATCAGTGCTGAATGCAGGTGGGTGTACGGCTCCCCCAGCTTTAAATCCACCTGCAGCCTTTCATTGCACACTGTTAGCAACGACCTGACCCCCAACATTAGGAAATAATATAACTGCTGAATACCAACACTGGGTAGGGAGATCCATATCTACCATCCACAATACGTTTACCCAAAATACCCCCTCCCTATTGCTATCAATAAATAACACCATGTCTTTAAGGTGCTGCTTGGCTGCTGATCCTCCTCTAGCACAGAGGATGCTGGGCTTGCACAAAGAGCCAACCCGACAGCTCCAGATGCCCCATTTACGTTTCAGCTCCCGTGAGCAGGAAGGCGAAGCTGTAACCGAATTAACTGGAAACTGGCAGCAGCGCCAACGTGCCAGATTCCAGCTCACTGCTGCCATTAGCAATCCCAGTCGCTTATCCACCTTATGTAGGGTGGAGAAAGGCACTGCAACCCCACGCATCCAATCCAACGGATGCTGTTTTATGCAAAGAGCCAAAATCAGGACTTGCAAGGGAGTGTATACCTGCCCCTTGCGACATCGAGTTCTGTGTGGAGCTGCCTTGCTGATGCACAGCACCATGCACAGTCCCATTAGGATGGGTGGCTGTAGTCTGCAACCCTGCACGTGGCCTCCTTGGGGCTGTTGCACTGATACTGTATCACGCATGAAACCCCAGCTGCTTTCAGGATCACTGCTCTGTCCACGATCCTCTCTATTCCCCAGCAGCGTTACTGCACTGTGCAATACCATACATGACCCCCACTACACCCCCCATGGCTACTGCGCCGTGCAAAGCCACACATGACCCCCTTCTACCTCCTCGTCGTTGCTGCGCTGTGTGCAATGCGGTACATAACCCGCTTTACCCCCCGCCCTCCAGGGTTAGTGCACCCTGAAATGCTGTGCTCGACCCCCTTGCACCCCTCCCACCAT
>PPHD01002965.1:0-18247 GCA_002909625.1 Bambusicola thoracicus
GGTTGCTCTTCCACTCATTAGTGAAGCGTATTAAATGGTAACATCAAGAACTGGCAATAGAACAGCAGTAGGACTGGCTGCTCCACAAATCTGTAAAACTATGTTAAAGAAAGCTTGAACATCATGATTCCAGACATGGTGGAGATGTTTTCTCCCTGCTTCTAAGTCTGGCTGGTGGTCATGTAAGGGATATAACAAGAGAGTGGAGTCACAGTATCATAGAATCATTAAGGTTGGAAAAGAGCTCCAAGATCACCAAGTCCAACCCCAATCCACCCCACCATGCCCCCTGACCATGTCCGTCAGTGTCACATATCCACAGTTCTTGAACAACTCCAGGGATGGTGACTCCAGCACCTCCCTGGGAAGCTGTGCCAGTGGCTTTTAAGCACAGCAGAGCTATGCTCCATGCTGTTGAATAGGTCTGCTTTACAATCAGAGGTGCCAGGATTATCGTACTTGGTTTCTAAAGGGAAAAAAAATAACATAAAGAAAACAACCATCACAGATCTTCTGCATGAATTTCTCTATGAGCCATTACTACCAAATTCTCAGAGGTCAAGCTCTGATGAATATTTAAAGGAGTCTTCTGCTCTTGTAAATTCTACTCAGGATCCTGTTTTATACTGAGGTATTAGCTTGAGACATTTCTCACTCTGGGGACCAGCTGTGATGTATGCCATATCAAATTGTAAAGAATAACTATCCTTACCAAAAAAGACCTTTAAAACATTACAGACAGATTGAAATAAAGAGAAGCTGAAGACAGCAGTGGGAGAAATGAATAGAGAGGGTGAAATCACAAAATTAATAGCATATTTTAGCCCAGAAGAAAAAGATGAACGTTATTTAAACCAACATGAAAAAGTAATCACAACATACCATTAACCTACTTATTCCTATACAGCTGTGTGATAAGAAAATCTTCCTGAAAGAGAAATCTCTGTGTGTGCCTATTTGTGTGTGCGTGGGGGGTGGCCTAGTTTTACAAAGACAAATGAGATACGCAATCATGCTGATTGTCTGTATTTATTTTAATTCATTCTTACCTAATAATGGCCATTTTCAGGCAAATTTGGCGAAGTATCAAAATCTTGAGGATACTATGTTCTAACACAAAACAGATCATCATGACACACAGTGCAGGATCTCTAGGCAGCCTATAATGCTGTTTATTTCCTCTGTCAGTGGTCTCTCAACGCAGTATCTACGGGTCCAGAGCCAACTGGCCAACCAGCATTGACCTCCCTTGCCCTTCTGCTGAAAAAGATCTGTAGGTGATATATGAGGGTCAGTGATGTTATGAGGGGAGTCAGGAAGTCTGGGGAAATGGAAGGCTGCTCAGGTTACTGCTCTAGTGATGTTCTACCAAGAAATATTGAAGGTATTATAGATGTGAAAGGGTTGAAAAGATGCTTAAGAGGATTGTTTCAATTCTTGCTGAAGGATTTAGGGGATATGTCAGAGAATCTGAGGGTGATACATTTCAACATTCACTACCATGGGATACCACAATTCATTTGTAATGTCTCTCAGTTTCAATGATAAATTGAAATTTTGTACCTTTTTAAAAGTTCTAATAGAAAATTGATCCGTTTGTGCTTCAAATCTGAGCTACCTTGAAATCTCTACTCTTTATCTTGAAGAAGGACACTAATCAAACACAATCTTCCTGTGCTTAATCCACTTTATTCCAAAGTCCTATCATATCCTGGTCTTTAAGAGACTACATATAACAATATCTCATGTCAAGAACAAGCATTCCTATTATTGTGCTGCAGTGAAAAATATATACCTTTGCAGAAAACATTACCAGGCAATCATGTCCATATGACAAATTCTAACAGTAATTTTCCAGGGTTAACAGGCTTCAGCTTCACAAGTCTCTGAAATGCTCATTGATTTCCTGTTAAAGACTGTTCAATAGGGAAACAAATCTTGCTTTCTGAAAGCATTTCATGGTATATCTGTTAGTTTATTCACTTTATACCATATTTTTGCACATATTCTAATATCTTATTCTTTTACATGACTCACTTGTACTAATAGTCATGTGAGAAGACAGCTGTAAGATGTTTGGTTGTCACTCATGTCTTGTAAATGTCTTCCTTTAAGATACTCTCTACTTAAAAAAATTAGGAAACATGAGATCCCACTGTCCATCTCCTCCCAAAGACCATTAGACCAAAATCCTTTGTGAAAAGAACAAACCTGTAGCTACCAGTACAGAAATGTGCAAGACCAGCTCTCGTGTCTCTTCAGTAGATGGTGAGTTAGATGTTCTCTGTGCTCAGGATAACAAAACTGGAGAACATTTATCATACTGTTCTTTTCAGCTAATCTGGAAGCATTTGAAAATCAATTCCTCTGAGCTATTATTTTTCTCTTTTCCATTCCACGTACATTGGAGGACATGGTAAGCCTTATACAATAGAGAATTCTACAGGATTCCCTTTCGGGGATTCCTTCTTCAAAACCTCCATACTGGGACATGTATTTCCAGATCAATCCCATCCACCTCTGGGCTTTGGAATAGTAACAATATTAGGTCATCTGGACCAACCTCTCACTTCAACCACTGTTAGCTTCAAAGTGACAGCAAAACTTAAAACAATGGTCTTACACTGGATTGGATAGCAACTCCAAAACAGACAGAAGAATGTACTTCATAATTAAAATGGAGAATATGGACAGAAATCCTTGAGCTAGAAATCCTTATTCTTGCATGGGCTGTGCTTCTACTTCCAACTAACAAGTTTTCTACTCGTCTGTGATTTCTGTATAGCCAATTTTTTTATGTGGTTGGCCTGGACCATGTTACCTTTACTGCCAGACATTGGACTGCTGTTTGCATACTTCTCATGCCTCTCCACTCCTTTCCATCACATTTGTTTTTGGGTGTGGAGACCAATCACTGACTTCAATAGGAAGATCATTCACCACTCAACATAATTTGGATGTACTTCGTAAATATTTTCAGGGTTTCTTATGTTACTAGATGTTTGATACTTCGTAGGAATTAAAACATTCTTGTTGCTGCCCAAACAGAATTTTGTCAGTGAAACTCCATAGGAAGCTATTTAAATCCCTTCAAAACTAATGGCAGCATTTCCATAGTTCAGCTCTATTAACAGAGATGACTACACTGTTTGTCACAAAAGGAAAATTACATGTGGGAAGCATCTGGTGGACTTCCTTATTTTTAGAAATGAATAATATTTTTAGATATTGCTACGGAAGCCACTTTGGAAGTGACCAGAATGGCTTGAAATGGAACTTAAAATACACTTGCAGAAAATTACCGTCTGAGCACCCCAAAGACCACAGGGAAGATATAAATAGACACATACTACACATGTAAGCTGTTTCATTACAAAATGCCAGTCAGCTGAAATAACTTTGGGTATAGATCCTGAGATTTATATCAATGAGGTGCACTCTTGAAACTGCAACATACTCAAAGCTGTAAGATGTATTTTCTGGAGAGATGTTATCATTGTTCAGTAAAAATCTCCATGTGAGGCAAGACATTCACTACAGACTAGGAAACAAACATATACAAATCTATATGACTGTGGCTGTTTTAATCGCCTTCTCTAGAAGGGCACAATCATATGTCCAGTTATACTTCCAGCAAACTCCTCACACTTCAGTGAAAAAAAGTGTGAGATTTCAGCCAAAAGCTTAAGGATTTCAGGCAATAGATTTTGGGTCAGAAGTCCTCCCCATCCTAACAGCTTGTATCTCATGATTATGAGATAGTATGTCCTATGACATTAGGCACTTTATCGCGCTATAATATTGCACATTTCTAGATCCATTAGAAGTACTAGTCTGAATCCATTTTGCCAGTATATGTAAGCATCAACAGCATATATCATGAAAAAGTCAAATCCTGTCAGCAGCTTCCACTGAAAAGAGTAAAAAGTCAATAGAAAACAATCTGCTCCACCTTTTTACCTGGATAAAACCCAACCCTAGGACCGAAGTCTGATCAAGCCATATCAAGTAGCAGTTGTGTTATGTTGTGTCTTCCCCACTAACTCTCAGCTCTTGCTATGGAAATCTGCTGGTACAAAAGTGAAGTGGGAGAGGTCGTTTCTTCCCATCATCCTCTGACATTTCATGCTGAGAAATGGTGCATAAGTTCCTGAGAACTGTATGTGTTTGCCTGTCCTGGCACCTGTGATCCTGCATGGAAATTTGGAAGACAGGGTATGTAGAAATCCTTCAGCCTCTTACACAGATTTTAATTAATTTATTTCAAGGGTTCATATTTTCCCCCACAATTAAAGAAAGAAAACCAGAGATAATTCTCCTACAAATTAAAACTTCAAGGCCAATAAAAATCTGTGATCACTGACTGAAAATTTAAGGTAAAGTAACCTATTAGTGACTGCTATAGATACGAATGATTCCTGAAGGCAGAAAGTAGTGCTGAACTTTGTTCCATTAGGATCTACACATGCTCAATGTTTTCCTAAAGCAGAGCAACTTCTCTGTTCACAGCTGGAAAGTCAATAGCAGCATGTAAGAATACCCAAGAAGAGACTGCCTTTGTAGCTGCAACTGTTTTAGAGCAGGACTCAGTTGGAGGGTCGAGATACCTACATTTAAAACTGCAGATTAGTGAACATGACTATAGGTGCATCTCCATGAGCTTGGTGTTTACTCAAATAGAAGATTTAATCATAACAACTAAGGAAAGACTAAAGAATATAAACTTTCTTTTTTCTTTTTCTTTCCCAGGCCCAAACCTGTGAATTTCAGAACCTTTCTTGATGTCCTGGGAAAAACAAGTGAAGGCCATTGCCTCAGAGGTTAGATCTCACAATCAACAAAGTAAGTCAGTTACAAATGCTACAGAAGCTCTTCAGTACCTGCACTGCTCCCTACTCTGTGTACTTCTTCCAGGACCTTGTGTTATGAGATCTTCCTCTTCGCAGATTTTTGGACACAATTATAAAGAACTCAATAATAGTGAGAGCACTAACCCATTTATCCCCTTGTCACCACCACCCTTAAAGCACTCATGGATTATTACTGCATCTACACCTTTATCTAAATGCCTGAATGAACCTTACAAGTGTAAAAATGGAAATGACAAAATAATATCCTCTGGAACAGTGAACATAAATTATCTATATTTTTGGTCCCACTACATTGCCAAAATTAAAAGATGTAACTATATTTATCACTTCCCATGAGGCATCTGCAGTGTTTCACTGAACAATATTGACAAAATGCAGAATATATGGGAAAGAATTGATTAAAGGAACAAATGAGGCATACTAAGGAATGATTGATGAAGTAAAACATCTTGCTTATCTAAATAACAACTGCAAGAGAACAGTGTAATTTTTGGAGATTTTAGGTTTATACAAACACTATACAGCTAAGTAAAAAAAAAAAGTATTATCTTGTCAGTGGCATGGATTTGTATATTCTATCAGACCATTCCAGTTCAATATGACCTGTTTCGCTGTTGGCCTTCTGTGAATTCTCTCAAGCTTTTCAACATCTAATGTCTTTTTGTCTATAAGCTTTTAGAAGCAGGATCATACAGACATTAATTTAAGCTTTAGTCAATAGTACTGCAGTAGTTTATTGGAGAAACATTTTGGGGGCTTGCAGGTTGATTTGTGACTCCATTTACAGTCAATATAAATACGTGTGAATTTTCAGATGGAATTTATAGAGTTGCAATCAAAAATTTGATCATGGAATCGTAAAATCACAAAGGTTAGAAAAGATCTCCATGATCTTCCAGTTCAACCATCCACCTACCACCAATATCACGTCCCTTTACCAGACTTTCGTAAGCTCCCTTATCATGTCTTATTCCTATCATCACCTTTAGCAGTTTGTGTATTTGTGAACAAATGTTTTCAAAGACGAAGCATGGGAAGGCTAAAATTTCATCAAAAATCTCTGATGAAGACCTTGAGAACTCACTAAGAATTACAGTCACTGCTAATGAACTGATTGATGCTTTAGTTTCACAAAAATAAATATCCCACTGGTTTCATGTTTTTGTTGCCCTCTTTTTTTAAATGTTATCATTAAAAAACAGTTTTGTTTCTGTCATACATTAATTATATCATATATTTTATGAGGGCTGCTCTGAAAGTAATGCCTCTTATTTCATGATGTTGGTCCACCATGTCAGAGGCAGATGTTGGTGGATGGCAGCAAAGATTGAGCCTTCCAGTACTCCACTACATTTTGTTGCTGTGCAACAGATGGCAGTAGAGGGGCAGTCTGACAGAATGGAGTCTGACACGGAAATGCAGATGAAGTGAAGATATGTCGTTGAATTCCTCCATGAGGAAAAGTGGAATCCATTGACATTCATTGACACTTGCTGAACATTAACGGTGACCAAACAGTGGATGTCAGTGCAGCGATGCAGTGGATCGTGCTTTTAAGCAGTGGTGAGAGTGACAGTGGGTCACCTCCACTGGAACAGATTTGCCCAAGCACAGCTCACAGTCTCTTGTTCATCACCGGTGACAGTGTGTAACAGATGGTGGTGAGTGTTGGAAAAAAAATGGTGTTTTGTAGCCAAGAATTTGCTCTATCAAACAGTGTTATTGTGCACTTTGTATCTGCTGCATTTTCTATGGAAATAAATCGGAGGCATTTCTTTCGGAGCAGCCTCCATAGATTCAGCCCTAGACAATTCCTCCTCACTCACTGCAGCCCTGGAAAGCCAAAAGGTTGGATTTTCATGAAGATGAGGGAACACTATAAAAACAAACACAGAGAAACAAAGAAAAAGGCAAACAAAAACACTTCAGATGAACAGCGTTGAGATGTTGGTATATATGTTCATATTACTGAGACTTCAGACTGATTCTACCAGAATTAGGCATCAGGCTTCCTCTTTCATGTTGTTTGAAAACAGAAATTGAAATTGAGCATAGCTTGATTCACTACTACTTACATCCCCCCCTACCTGCGTAACAGCTATTATTTGCTCATACTGGAGAAAATGAAGGAAAAAGATCTAAACATCCCATACCACTTCAGTGCTTCTCTTCATGGCTCGTTTCCTCCAAGCACTTTAGTAATGAAAGCAGAAAGTGTTGCTCAAGTAGAAAAAAAAAGAAAGAAGGAAAAGCTGCAATTCAAATTTGTTCTTTTTACCAATATTTGAACACATATGTAAATTTATTTCTGTTTTTGTTTTCATTTTCAGCATGGACATACTGATGGCTTCATTCTTTCCACTTTCCATTTACCAACACTTGTATCCAAGCAGAGAGAAGAACTGGCTTAGCTGTAAACTTTTGTGTTTGTTTTTTGTTTTTATAAAGCTAATTTGTTTCCAACTGATAAAATCTCTTGTATGTTTTCTTGTGTGTGTATGTGCAACCACAGGAATGCTGGATAGCAGAAGAGCTCCACACAAAGCACCAACTTGTGCAAGACTGAAGCAACGGTGCACCTACAGATTGAGAACTGCATTGGTGTATCAGAGAAATACTACTACATCTCGTGGTTTAACATCTGCAAAGAGCTGGGAAATTTTCTGATGGTAGATGTTGCAGTAGAACAAATAAAAATAAATGAGTTGCTACTCATTTTTTACTTACTTTCCCTGTTCACATATTTCATTCCAAGTGTATAGTATGAGTGTCCCATGGGACATATAAGTATTATTCGTGACCTGAAATAATCAGGATAAGATAGCACTTCATGCTCAAGGCATTTCCAGAATCTCATGCAGTAGGAAATGAGATGTTTTAAGAGATGAAGAAGTCTTCAGCAGAAGCTAACTGCATAATGTAGTGTCTCCTTGATATCAGTGAATTAATTGTTGATGATATAGAAATTTTAATTGTGTATGATCAAGATCATTACTCAGGTGATAGAACTGTTCCAACCAAAAAACAAAGAATGGGAAAACAGGGGGAAAAGACTTATTTTGGTTAAGTGCTTAAATAATTTCGAAGAGTTTCTACCAATGTACTGCAGCACCTTCCAATTTGCTGCTTTCATGCTTTTCTACAAAATACGCCATTGAGCTTTCATCTCCTGTTTTCAACATTTCTTCCCATCAAGACTCTTTTCTTCCTTCAAACTCAGTCCATTAATCATTCCACGTTCAAGATCTGTCTTTCAGAGGAATATCTGTTAATACCTGTTAAATTCTTCACACACAATCCAGGCTGTCAAAACAAAGAAGAAATAACTATGCTTGGGGCTGTGCAGTGATTCTGGGTCTTCCAGAAAAGAATTTAGAGATGTCAGATTGATCATTTTCTCCAAAAAGTCACAGGGAAACATTTTTTTACTTTCTCTTTCTAATTTGGCCCATTAGAATTAACATGACTTCTTCACAGATACAACACTGTAAATGAGACTGTACAAACACTGAATGACTGTCCTAATATATATAACACTACTAAATGCCTTCTGGTAGACTAAGTGTTCATTCTTTACTGAATAACTAAAAGTAGCCTGGAGGCCTATTGAGACATCCTTTTACCTGCACATTTGTTTTCTTTCCTTTGTCCAAGAACAGACATTACAGATATTTCCTTTTCATTCCTTACCTACACCCAAGTCGTATTTGTAAAATGACAACTGTCAAAGAGTTTATAGTCTGGATCCTGCTTTAAGTTAGAAAATCGTAGAATCGTAGAATCATAGAATCACCAAGGTTGCAAGAGACCTACAAGGTCATCCAGTCCAATTGTCCTCCTATAACCAATAGTTCTCACTAAACAGCAGAGCAGTTCTGAGGCTCATCAAAAGCAGTAACATTATGACACTGTTTTGCAATAAGATCAAGTATTCTTATTTCCAGACATTGTGAAGCTATTGCTCTCAAATGTAGTTCTGTGACAGAACAGCACAGAATGCTACTCTTAATAGCTTTGATGTTAGCTGCCATTTGAAAAACTGGCTGGATCAGCTTAAAAGTGACTCCATGACAAAGATAATATGAATATTGTGCTTGAAAATATGTTTTTGGTTTGCTTTTAATCTGATTTTTTAAGAATCTGTGAATAAGAAGTTATTTGTTTTGCCCCACAAAACCTGCCTCTCTCAGTACTGCTTAGACAATTTCATCCACTTCTAAAAATATTGACCCAAAGCTGGCACAAGCCAACATGAATTGGACCAGATCTTCATACATTATTGACTACATCTGTTCTGTAATACATGTGCTAACAAACACAAAAGCAAACGTGTATAGATGTTGAGCCAAACTGAATTTGGTACTGTCAGTTACGTGACAAAGGAACAGATTTTAATTTTCTTTACTCGGTCAATTTCAAGTAGCAATAATCATTAGGAACCTACCCAGTTAGAGAGTTATCAGTGCTACACAAAGATTAACCTTCAGATCATCTTTTCTAATGTGGTTGCTGGTGGAAAGTCATGCTGCATTGCTCCTACCTATTTGTCCCCGGTGGTAGAAAATGTGATTCAACAGAAGTCTGTTGCCTGTGCAGAGCCAGCTGTGTTATTATTCAATGCAAGTCCATGCTAGACATGTCATGCACACCCCGCTAGCAGCAGCAAGGGGCCAGAGGAAGCTCTGTGTCAGTCTATTGCAAACATTAGGGCTGGAACACACAAGTTCTATTTCCCATTAATTTGTGGTTGCCAGATGGTGGATCAACACTTTTCCCAATCTGCGCAATGACAGTGGCATTACTGTTGGATGCTTATCTTTCAGATATTTGCCAGAGACAATTCTGTAAATGATTTTCATTTTATCTATTGTCATGCTGAAGTCTTTAGCAGGATGGCCTCCCTCTCTAAAATCCATTTGTTTTTCTGAAATTTCTCTTTGCTACTGTTTATTTTACTGTTAGCTTTTATGAGCTGCTCATCCTGAATATCACCGCTGTGCCTGAGTTCAAAGCCAAACAAAAAAGGCAGGTTTATTTATTGGAATTATTTGCATCTGCAGAACGAGAAAACTTTTTTCCTTGTTCCCTGTGGCTATAGAGCCTCTCAGAGAAGGTAACAATAACAAGAGAAAAGGTATAAATTAGTTATGCTTCTAAGTGAACTTGGACAAATAACAAATACAGAAAAATTAATGATAGTTTAGAGAGCAGTCTTAGTACCGTTCAATAAACTACACTTTTTATTTTGCAAAACAGCAAATTGCGAAATGCATTGAGTTCCAAGTTACTCTCTGCTTCCAGCTGACCTGAGGTCCCTCTTTCGTTTCCAGCTAATTAGTAGATCTGGTTGTGAATTAGGGACATTTTAACTTTGAACATGCAGATCTCAAAGTGAAAAAATCTTTGCACAGGCTCAGAATCAAACCCTTTTTAGTAAAGTTCTTCTGTGAGGGCTCACATTGTTTGTTGGCTTGGAATGGCAGCCTCTGAGAAACTGTTTAATGTCAAAACACATATCCCCAGTCCTAAAACTCTATGGAAATTTGGAAGAAGAGTGATGGCTCTTCAGTGAGCTTGCACTCTCCAGATGACTTATTCAATGTTGACAGACCCATAAGATGACTACATTTACCTACAAGCCTTAAGGACACAGCACACCCTGATCTCAGCTTTGGAGAGTACCATTACTGATGGGCAGCAGCTAGAAAGACCAATGGGGAGAATGATACTGTCTCATTGTATCTCCCACAGCGTTCCTTCATCCAGGGTTTTGCTGTGCATCCTTTCCATGGCAAAAGAAAGTGAAGGAATCTCATGTCTGCCTTAAGACAGCCACTGAATGTACACTCTTTGATCTAGCAGTCCTGGGTGCCATAGTCCTACAATTTCATAGAATCATAGAATCATAGAATCATAGAATCATGGAATGGCTTGGGTTGAAATGCTCATCTGATTCCAACCCCCTGCTATGTGCAGGGTTGCCAGCCACCAGTCCAGGCTGCCCAGAGCCACATCCAGTCTGGCCTTGAATGCCTCCAGGGATGGGGCATCCACAGCCTCCTTGGGCAACCTGTTCCAGTGCGTCACCACCCTCTGGGTGAAAAACTTCCCTAATATCCAACCTAAACCTCCCCTGTCCCAGTTTAAAATCATTCCCCCTTGTCCTATTACTATCCACCCTTGTAAACAGCCAAATCATAGAACCATAGAATCACCAAGGTTGGGAAAGACCTCCAAGATCATCCAGGTAAACCATCCACCCCCCACCAATATTTACCTTCTAAGCCATGTCCTTCAGTACAGCATCTAAATGTTTCTTGAACACGTCCAGGGACAGCGCATCCTTTTGTCTTACTGTAAACAGACACCTTCTATCATTTCTTTCTAATCCTTAATTTTTCCCAAAAAATTGGAAGGAAAAAAAGTTACGCTAGGCCATTTATCATTTTCAAAAGAAAATTCTATTTTCAATTCTTGTCCACAAACTAAACAACACACAATTTTTAAATATATATTAACCCAGATGAAGACTAAACCCTGAGCTGGTAAGATATCTTCTGCAAGATACACTCACTTAGGTCTCAGGTAGGCAAGGGCTGATGTACCTTTTGTTTGTCAGTATGTAGATCTGAATACTCTGTAAATGAATTAGTGGAAGTATATAACGTTACAGTTTGTTAAATGAAAATATGCACATTGTTTTGAAGCCTATTAAAATAGGCCAAAGAGTTTCAAGCTATGGGTTAATTTGGCTTCAGGAGAAAATTATACAAAGCCTTTATAAATACGCTGTTGGTTTTTCCTTCCCAAGCTAGGTAACACACAAAAAGGCTGCATTTGTTGTCATCCAGTTACAGCAGATAAGGGAGAATGTAGCATTTTTGAGAACTGTTCCATAATTATTGTCATTTCTCATAAAACTGTCTCACAAAAGCCAGAAATAATCCCCTCAAATAAATAAAAAAGACATCACAATGTCTGAGAGGTATTCAATGAAAATAAAAGGTATTTGGGATGGAGAACTGATCACATTTGGAGAAATTATGGACTATATTTGCATTGCACAAAGGCAAATTTATTAGAAATGTGAGTTGTTTTAATCTCTATTAAAATGAAAAAATACTTTTTTTTTCATCTTTACCAGTCAGTGTAACACATGAAGACCTCTGTTAGTGTTTCTTTTCAGTCTTCCAGCTCTTGGCAGTGAAGACTTCTTCTCCTGGCTTCTTGGCAAGGCATGGACTTGGATAAGACTTGGGGAGTCTTCCATACTGTGCCAGGCATAACTCAAACTATGAGTATCAGATAGCTTAGGGTGCTGGTGTATTGCCATGAACATTGGCTTTGAACATGCTGTCTGTGAGGGTATAGTGTGAATGGAGAGGGAAAAGGATGTGACGTGTTGTATCCAGCTCTAGCGGACACACTGAAAGTAATGGAGACCTTGTTCACTGAACTGATCTTTTAATCCACCCTTGCATGCTCTCACAGTTAAATCAGCACCATCTGATTATTTCTGGATGGGAAAACAGAAAAGAAAGAAACCTTGGATACTTTTACTTAATGTCTTCCCCCTCAGCAATGCAAGTGAGCTTGTCTGAAGGCTGCTTTAATTTCAAGTTTACCCATATTAAGTCAACTGAGGAGCTCAGTCAGATTTTCACAGTCATGCCAGTGCCTAAGTGAAAACCAAAAACAGCCAGAATGCTCCTCTGTTTCTGTTCATTTCTAACGGAGGGTGAGGAAGTACCATCTGCTTTCTACTATTTTCAGGCATTGCTCAAGAACAAGAAAGCTTTTTCAGCACAGAGATCTTGAATTATAAAGGAAGATGTTGCTGGAGCCATGCCGAGGTAGTTTGCCTTCTGAAAGTCAGGGTCTTTTGCATTAAAAAATTGAGCAAATGGAGACACAAAATCATCTGCCGCAGAATTGGAACACCTTCACTTTGGCCAATAACTGCTACCTCTAAAAAAAAGGAAAAAAACATATCATTCCTAAGCAAGAGGGTTGTGATCAAATTATTATGCAACATATATCAACTGGAAGAAGCTGTTTTGTATCCTCTTTGCTCTTATTAGCTGGCAGTAATCAGCTATGTCTGTAGTAGTACTAATCATTGGCAGGGGCCATTACCTAGCCTCAAGGTAAATTACATACTCTCCCCATGAGCATATGATTATATTCTCTTGGCCTTCAAATAGAGTAATTGTACTCAATCCACCCACTGGGTACAGTCCATGGCCTAATTGAACAACTGAACCACACCAGAGAGTCCCAGAGGATCCTAGCCAGAAATATACCCAATATGGTTATAATGTTATACCAGTGTCCATCCTTGGTTCCAATGACTGGACCATTGCCCTAACACCTTTAATTTGCTAACACTGCTGTAGTTTTGTGGTCTGATCCCTATAATTTTTTTTGTCATTTTTTCCTATGACAGATTTTTTTATGTTTTTAATACCCCATGTCCATGGTACCCAGTGTCTCTGGTACCATTCACTGTTATTCCACTAATTAGTAACCTTTCTTCAGAGTATTCAGGCCATCCAGAATGACTCTCCAGTTTTACGCAGTGGTAAGCATGCCTCCAAATAACATGTCTTTAGTGATTGTTTAAATGCCTGTTCATTTTGAAAACGAAAAATGAGTAACCAAACATTTTCACTAACATAGGAACACTCATTTCTTAGAACCCACGGCTACAAAAGCACTGAGTGGTCAAAATTATGAAAAATTGTATTCCATTTTCCCTGGAAGATACATATCTTTGACTGCCCAATTTCTTTTTATGCACTGCAAACATTCATTACTATAGTAACAACATATGGCTCCCTAATTTTCTTGATTGCAGTCAGAGAATCAGAGGAAAAAAGCAGATAGGTGAAATTTTCAGTAAGATATGAATCTTTATACTTAAAAAATTGTCCAGGAAGGAACATTCAGTTCTCTGTTGTTGCTACACAAAAATGACGCAATATTATTTTTCATCCTCAGCAAGACCTAATGGAAGGAAAAACAAACAGACTTATTCTGCTTTTTTTCCTCTTTTTCATTTTAGTTCTGCCGCCAAGTATGGAACTTTCAGAAAAACTTAATACTTTAATATTTCTTTCAAAGCAACCAATCCATTCTTTGCACCCAAACCTTCAGTAGACTGTGGTTTATTTTGTTTTATTTTATCTTATCTTTGTTGCAGCACCAATAGCTCCAAAATTCAAGATGTCTTTTAATGTTTTCCATAATGATACCATGCAGCAGTATGGGCTTGGGGAAATCTGCCTGGTAGGGAAGGAACTGGGGTTGCTGTTGGTTAGTGAACTGACCATGAGCCGGCAGTGTGCCCAAGCGGCCAGAAGGCCAATGGCATCCTGGCTTGTATCAGACATAGTGTTGCTGCAGGACTAGGAATGTGATTGCCCCTGTGTACTTTGAACTGGTGAAACTTAACCTTGAATACCGTGTTCAGTTTTGGGTCTTCCACTACAAGTAGGGTATTGAGTTGCTCTACTGTTTGCAGAAAAAAACAACAAAGCTGATGAAGAGGCCAGAAAATAAGTGTTATGTAGGCTGAGGGAACTGGGGTTCAATCTGGAGAAAAGGATGCTGAGAGGAGACCTCATCATTCCCTACAACTCCAAGAAAGGAGGTGTAGTGAGGAGCATGTCGATCACTTTTCTCAGGTGGCAAGTGAAAGGACAAGAGGAAATGTCCTCAAGATGTACCATGGGACATTTAGATTGAACATTAGGAAGAATTTTTTTCATGGAGAAAGAGAACAAGCATTAAAAAGGGCTGAGGGAAGTGGTGGAGTTCCCACCCCTTGAGATAATTAAGAAAAGTGGATGAGGCACTGAAGGACATGGTTTAGTGATGGGATTTGGTAGATCACTTGATGGTTCCATAGTATCACAAAATGGTGCTAAGTGCCATTAAATTGCACCAAAAAAAAAAAAAAAAAAAAAAATGCCCACAGCAGAAGTGTAGAACTATGGGCAGGTTCTTTTGTCAAGTGCTGAGAGAGACCTCCTTGGAGGCACAAAGGGTTCAGGCAATCTGTGGACCTTGTCACTGTGAGGGGAATCCTAGTGGTGCACACACTGATTCCTGCTCATACTAACGGGAATCACAGAGAAAGGAATCATGACAAGGACAGGTAGGCCTGTCTACTAGTTGCTGTGCATGCCAGATTGCAGATACCATACTTTGTGCATCTTTGAACTGTGAAGTGAACAAGCATCTTTTATTATTTCCTGCTTGCAGCCATTTTCAGGCAAAAATCACTTTCTACATCTATAAAGATTTCAGTTGAAATAGAACCACTTCCACCCTCATTTTAAAGCAAAGAGAACATTTTTTACCCCTCTAAAGCTCAAGTCTTTTTTAGTCAGTCAATACTATTTAGACTTCTTAATTCAGAAAGTCATTTTCTGTGTTATTTTTCACTTGAATTGAGAGTGAGATACAGTTATTCTGGGAACATAAAGCAGGAAATGAATTAGGTTTTACTTGAGAAGAAAGAAAGTATTTCTGATGGAAAGAAGAACTCACTTGCCTAGAGGTGTCTGCCAAAATTGAAACGCTTTTCAGTTAGCCTTAAAGTACTATAATATGCACACAGAAAAAATCTGCCATTTCCTCTCTAGTGTCATTCATTTGCAGAATCCGTCTCCTCCAAACTCATTATGTACTTGATAATAGAATGCTCAAAACCAAACACATGATATTTTAATGCTTTTTTTTTCCTACAGCACACTGTGGCTGTAAAGACATCAAAGGAGACAGGAAGGGAGAAATTGCATAGTTTTTCAGTAAACTGATTTGAATTCGCTGCACCAGTTTAAAGATCAAAACAATGTGTGGAAATTGGGTTTCCATATGTCCAGTCTGAACATCCCAATGCAGCTTTGTGTCATTCCCAGGTGTCTTATCATCGGTCAATGAGGAGAAGAGAATGGCACCTCCGTCTGTGTTTCCTCTGCTCAGGAAGTTACAGAGAGTGCTTTCTAAATGAACTCAGATGAGATCCAGTGAAAAATAAGGAGAAAATAAAGTCTACATGAAAGTGTGTAGATCATGTAGATCATGGTGAGCAATGTGCAAACTGATACTACATCAGATAAAATGGCAACACTCTCTGGCAGACTCCTATGGATGGAAAAGCATCATCCCATGGAGAACAAGATCAGAACTGCTAAAATGTGAGATCCAGAATATAGACCTTTGCAGCATTTAATGAGCTTCAATTACCTTCTGTGGTCTAATCTAGTTAATTGGGCAGTGGTTATAGTACACAAGAGTAGGTACTTATGTCACTATAGACATCATTTTGGCGCACTTTGAAAGTGGTTTACAAGATAGTTAAGATGAAGCAGTGTCTGTTGGTGCTCTGTACTGTGCTATGAGACCATAATGCACTTTATTCTATACTATAGGACCATTCTTTTCTGTTGTTATGGATAATGTGCCAGAAACTCAAGGACTTAAGATAGTGATAGGACAAGGGGGAATGGTTTTAAACTAAGACGGGAGATTTTGGTTGGAAGAAGTTTTTCCCCCAGAGGGTGATGACACACTGAATGGGTTGCCCAAGGAGGCTGTGGATGCCCCATCCCTGGAGGCATTCAAGACCAGACTAGATGTGGCTCTGGGCAGCCTGGTCTGGTTGTTGGCGACCCTGCACATGACAGAGAGTTGGAACCAGATGAGCATTGCGGTCCTTTTCAACCCAGGCCATTCTATGATTCTATGATTATGATTCTATGAAATGAAACCAAAGCTGTTTAACATGTGGAAAAGATGTCTATGTCTTATCGAGTTGTTTTCTTTGTTTATCTTTTTTAGCAAGAAACTCCATTAGAAAAAGGTAAAAGAGCCCTGGTTTGTATGTGCAAAGCCATTGCAAGCAGCTAAAGGGATGATCTGGCAAGGGTTAGACTTCCCATGACTCATAACACAGGAAACAGTATGTTCATGTGTCTCCATTTTAGCATCCAAGCATTTAAAAGGTAGATGTCTGATTTTAAGATAGCTGTTGCCTTTGAAACCCATACAAGGAAATAAAAACTTCCAGGAATACCTATTATCCTAGAAGAGGAACAAAATTTTATCAGATGAACAAGCTTTGGAGGAAAATGTTTGCTTGAAGTGACAGAGGAGAGCAGAGGGTGAGCTTGGAGGAAGATGTGGAGTCTTTTGGACTCTATCTCTTTTGGCAAAGGGAAAAGAAAAAAAAGGAAGGAATGTAACATCCGTTCCATCCCTTACAGAGGAAAGAGCTACTTTCACTGGCATTTCATGCACTCTCTTAAATTAACAGAGAAAAGCTAAATAATTTGTGTATGGAGGTACAATCCAAAGTTCGTGAAAAACATTTCTTCTGATGAATTTTGGAAGACATTCTTCCAAAAGTATGGATGTGCAGCTGTGTGTGTAATTACACTGAATCTGCATTAATTAAGTGTAGAAGCTTTTTCGCAAGTGTGAACAAGCTTTACATGGGTTGATCTGGAGGAAAAAAAAGGTGGAGAAAGAAAGAATAAGCGTTCAATAAATGTCCCCATAAATGTCCACCCTGCAGATGAGAGGAAAGGAAAATGACATTTGTTGTACACAGCACTGTGAATTAAAAATAATCTGTGTGCTATCTGCCCTTGATAATTGCTTTGAATACCAGGGATCATTATTCTGTCTGTTTGTGTAATGTGAGAGCTGGAATTAAGATTTCATGAACATAGTCTAATACTTCACAGAGGCTGATAAATATTCCTAAGTTATGAGCAGGAGTTTTAATAAGGAAATTACTAAGATTATCTAGAAGCACGGTATTGTCTTTTAAAACACAAGTGGAATTCAGTTACCTATAAAGTGGTGTGTTCTGATAAATACAAAATTATTTGACTGCTTTGTTGTTTAAGTCAAGAGAATATATTGCAACGTAAGAGTTTCACTGAAATGGTTACTATTAATAAATCCAATTTTGATTGGCTTTCTTTTCAGTGAGATCTCTGAAATACTTTTATATTTATATTGAATTAATGTTATGGGAGGGACAGACCCTAGGCTGGACATCACTACTCTTTTTCTCTGCTTAGGACACAGAACTGCCTATGCTAATTTACTTTAGATGGAGTTCCCTGAATGATTTAGAACAATTAATTTTCTGAAGACGAAGCTCTGTCCTAAAAAGGGGCAGCACTGCAGGCTTCCTCTGCAGTCTTTACAATTTCATATTCAAGAGTTATCCATAGAAACAGTCTCTTCATCTGTTTCCCACATGATCTCTGACTGAAAATTAAAAGATTTCCAAAGAAGAGAACAAAGAGTTTCTGGTATGCTTAAAGTCACTGTGAGAAACTGAAAAAAAAAAAAAA